>JARQZK010000944.1:0-70114 GCA_030704885.1 Cynegetis impunctata | reverse complement strand
TAATTATTTTTGCCTCGTATATTCTGTAGGGCTCCTCGATAATCAAGTCGGATAGCTTTTTCTTTGGTTTCCTCTCTAGGAAAGAAACTTTGTTCAATTTTCCTAATAAATCAGTCTCTAAAACAAATATAAAAGATATTAAATAACTTTCTGAAGTATAACTCAAAAACACTTACTTGATTTTCACTAAGACAGGAAGACACACCCAAACGGTTAGATCGAAAGTTCAATGATGCTCCTTCGAATGAAGTTGAAGTTGGAATGAAATTAATAAGAAAAATTTCAACAATTATTAGAAGGAAGTTTCTAGTGGAGGAGGGATTTTGCACACGGCCCAAAAATGTTGAATAAGCATGTAGAAATTCCTTTGTTGATTTTTAAGGGAGATCGTACACAGTCAATCTCGATCGAGATCGGTGATCCAGATTGATAATGTATGAGTTAGATTGGCGGATCTGGTATCAAAATGATGAAATCCTGATCGGGATCGAGATTGACTATGTATGGACCCCCTTAGAAATATAACATAAAACGCTGATGCTGAAATTCTTCAGTCGAATGAATAACGACCTTGTATCTAATTAATTCATTTACTTACGGAACGGAGAATTTGCTGACACCGGCTTCAATTCTACGAAGACGGTCTCCTATATTATTTATATATAGATTATATTTAATATATCAAAATGAAAATGAATTTTTAAGAAAATAACTATTTTGTATGTAATTTGATATCCAAATCTACGAAGACGGTGTCCTATATACCAAAAGAATTTCTGTTCCCCCACGGTCCTATATATCATATAATTTCAATCTACTGAACACACATGAAGACTCCTGGGGGTCCCAGTACCCCCATGAAGAATCCCTGAGGATCTCATGAAAAATTTCAGTTCTCTGGGCCCCATATATATATATATATATATATATATATATATATATATATATATATATATATATATATATATATATATATATATATATATATATATATATATCAATACTAGTATAATATTGAATAAAACAAACATGAAAATATATTGATTATATTCAATATATCAAAATGGAAATGAATTTTTAAGAAAATAACTATTTTATATGTATGTAATCTGATATCCAAATCTACGAAGACGGCCTCCTAATATACCAAAAGAAATTTCTGTTTCCCCTCACGGTCCTATATTATCATATAATTTCAAAATCTTACTGAACACCCATGAAGACTCCTGGGGGTCCCACTACCCCCATGAAGAATCCCTGAGGTCTCATGAAAAATTTCAGTTCTCTGGGCCCCATATATATATATATATATATATATATATATATATATATATATATATATATATATATATATATATATATATATATATATATATATATATATATAAAGAAGGTTCGATCCTCCATTAGAATTTTTTTCAATTTGAAAAAACACTTACGATACGGAGTCCTCTGTCGGAACGTATGAACAATCTCTTTATATCACTCGCTTCCTACTAATCATCACAGTGGGGTGACGGATGAACGGTCTGAGTACTAGACTCTGGCGGAGTAATTCTGCGGTTCGAATCCCGACACGGCTTTTTTCATTTATTAATATTTCAGCTAGGGCCCCCGGGAAGGATCGATGAGAAGGAGTGAGAGGACCCCCATGAGAGAGAGATAGTCAGGACCCATCAGTCTAGGACCCCCAAGCCAGGATCGAGGAGAAGGAGCCTCTATATTAGATGACAGAGGGCCCCCAGGCCCCATGACGTCATAGCATCCATCTTGAATATCGATTTGACGTAGACGGAAAGGTCCCCCCACCTCGATGGCCGCCATTGTGAGTTAGAACTGTCTTACTGTTAACTACTTCAGCTACTCCTGCTCTCTATAAATATTCAAGGTCATTGTGTATGGTGTACGCCCATTCTTTACCTACTCAATTCTTAAAAGAATCTGTCAACAGATCACAGTTCCTTTGTAACTCTTCATGAGTTCGTGCTTCCACAGCAATTTTCATCATATATTCATCATGAAAGTTTAGCTGCCAACACTTCTCTACTTTGACAATTATGATTCGATCAGAGATAATACCTCAAATCTAATCGAATTAAACTCTTCTAAAACAACTCCTTCATAGGTCGCAAAACAAACATGCTACCTGAAGAGCTTCATCTAAATATTTGTAAACGAATTCAATAACATAGAACGTAGCAGTTTGTGTAGATCGTTTCGATCTGAAACCATGTTGCTTGTCTGTAATTATATCGAACTTCCTCAAGAAAATTACCGAAAGATTGAATAATTTTCAAAGATTTTGGAGAATACACTAAGAATTAAAATAAGACGATAATTTGAGATAATAGCACCATATATTTTCACGAAAACAGATTATTATAGCCATTTTCAATAGATCATGAAATATTTCACTGGTGACTGCAAGATTTATAGGATATTCCAAATAATCAGAGCTCGGTGGGGCTATAACTTCCAAATCTTTTTTTTATTGCTTCAATCAAGTCAACAAACAAGAAGAACCTACAGTGTACCATTACAGATACGCTAAAAATTTATGATCCCGTGTTGCGATGATATTAAATCAAGCTTTTTATACTTATAATAGAGGAATACTATTCTAATGCAGTGACAAATTTGCCTTTATCTGAGATAACTCATCCATCAATATAAGGGTGGAAGGTCTTGTCAAGGTATTTCTATTAACCTATAACTTTTAACCTTATAGTTCTGCCCCTCTTAACCGATATATCGTTCATATTTCAACTTAGTTTTTTTATTAGCAACCGCAGCTATTTGAGAATATATTGAAATACTATATTTGCATCAGAATACGCATAAACGCCAATAAAGTAAACATTGCAAAAATGCATGACAAAGAAGTCATTAAGATTGTGCAAAGAGTAATCTCTAAACTTTCCAACTTCAGCCTTTTGGAAGACAGTTATGGGATTATCAAAATGATATTTCAATGTCAATGCTTTGTGATTACCGAAATGTGCCTCGAAAACTGTACACAGCGTTTTAGATCAGTATTCATTGCAATATAATCAAGCTTTGAAACAAATGTATCACAAGAAATATCCTTAAGCACCCTTGTGGGCTCAAATAATGTGACTTTTAAATTAGAAGATATCAAGTAATCATCTGTGAGTCGTTTCTTCAAACATTTGTGATTCAACTTGTGAATTTTTAAAACCCCATTCAAAAATATACTTAAACCTAACCGTTCTGAAGTATCTTTGAAGGATATCAAAGAGTTATTTCCGAAATATATCTACATATCCATTAGTTGATCTATAAGCAATTTAGACGAAATGAAACGCTTTGATAGCTAATTTTAATAACACGTAACTTACAATGCATCTCCCTAGTGATTTCGCTATAATTTAAGTTCATGAAACACTATATCAAATTTCACATAAATCATTGACCCACCATCTGTTGTTCTACAGTGAAGAGCAGCATTCAGATATCCAGAAATCGATATTATCACAACACTCTCACTATTGCATCAATGTTCTACAACATTGTGGTGTGATAATATCTGATGATATCAGGATTTTCGTTCTCAACGTGCATTACATCATATTTATTCGATGTAATGCACTAAAGGTGATAATCCCATACCATATGCTATCACTAGAGGCCTTCTTGAATTATTATTCAAGAAAGAACCAGATCCATATAATACAGCAGATTTGAAGTATTATCGTGATATTATGAAAAAAACGAATGCTGATCGGAAAGATTACGATTTTGAGAAGCAAATATCTGGGAATGTCGGTGAAAAATATCAAGGAATAATAAAAATAATTCAAAATCCTGTAGTTAGGGGAAGAACTAGTCGAACTGTTTTTTCTCAGCCCAGTATGTTAAAAAGTCCTACATCTCTGCCGCCTACCACACTTTCGCCAATATTTAAACAATCGAGAGGTAGCGTGTTAAAAAGTACACTTATGAAATCAACTAGACACATGAGAAAGATATTAAATCTTTTCGAACTTAATACTAAAGATTTAGAATTCATACCATGGAACAATCCAAACACTCTAGTTGAGAGATTAAAATTACTACTTGCATTTTAAACTGTTCTTTATGGCAATCTTGGAGGAGATAGGGATTTTAAATTGAAAAATTTGTGAGACTAAATCCATAACGAAATCAAAGAACGGAAGTTATAAAAGCGAATAATGTATAATATCTTTCTCTTTCTCTCTCTTTCTTTCCGTTCTCTCATCCCTTCTCTTTCTGATCCCTCACTGTGTTGCTTCTATATTTTCGAATTACTAAAAAACTAAAAAACCTCGAAAATTCATATGAAAATTAAAACATCATATTAAAGATTGAATATTTTTATTTCTCATTCATTTATCTTTCCTTAGGTATTAACGATTTTAAACTATATCTACCTCCAATTAGTTGTTACAATTGTATTTGTGGAGTTCTGGACTTCGATTGTCTATAAAGATATATCTGAAACGAAAATAACAGAAAAGAAAATTTGATTAGTAAATGGCAAGTTCAACAAAAATGGAAAATAGCTGAAAAAAAAATTAAATCAATGAATTAGTAGGATTGAATGGAAGTATCTGAAAAAAGAAAGAAGAAATGAAATGAGATTAGTAAATAATAAGTTGGAAAATGGTGAAAAATAAAATCATAAAATTAATATACACGACGTTTCGGTTAGTTGTTTACACTTGAGAACGGTTAGAGATACCCGAAACGTCGTGTGTATTAATTTTATAATTTAATTTTTCACCATTTTCCAACTTATTATTTACTAATCTCATTTCATTTCTTCTTTTTTTTTCAGATACTTCCATCCAATCCTACTACCTAAGTCATTGAATTTAATTTTTTTATAGCTATTTTCCATTTTTGTTGAACTTGCCATTTACTTATCAAATTTTCTCTTCTTTCATTTTTGTTTCAGATATATCTTAATAGATAATGGAAGTCCAGAACTCCACAAATACGGAAGAAACATTGTTGAAACCATTAAAACTGACAAAAATTTATATTTACGGCCATACCACTCTGAAAATGTCAGATATCTGACATTTTCATATAATATACTCTTTTTATATAATATGAATAACTTAAAAAACTTAATCGAAATGATTTATATTGAAGGAGATAGGGATTTTGCTGCGCGACCAAACTGAAAAATATGTGAGACTGGAACCGTAAGAAAAACGTAACGGAAGTGCTATAGTCGTATACACAAGCGAATAGTGTATAATACCTTTTTCTTTCTTCCTCTTTCTTTCAGGGCTCTCATCCCTTTTCTTTCTGATCCCACTCTGCCTTCGTTAGAGCCCGTAACGGGGGCTATAACGTTATAGCCCCCGTTACGGGCTATAACATAGAATACAAACAGTATGAAGAAACTGCAAGCCTACTAAATAACGGGAAAATATACATGTGGGACTGATAATGGTAGAAAAAAATTCATCCAAGCATTGAAACATTGTGAGGATGTCGAGTTGTTAACGATACTAAACAAAGATTTTTTTATCATCTTGGGTGCTACAAAAAATACTACTTGATAGCCATTAGAGCACTACAAAAAGTTCGTTCGGTTGAAATTGATTAAGCTTCAACTAGTAAATCAGAGTATAGTGATGACATAAGAAGAAGACAAAACACATGACAAAAACGTGATGGAGAATCCTGTGTTATTTCTTATACCAAAAAATACAAAGGAGACGTGAGACTTCTAAGAATTTGTAGAACAAATTTTTCATCATCGACACGCCATATCAAGATGATTTTTTTTCAAGGATAAGCATGAATGACGATTTTGAAAACGTTTTCACAGCTGATGTTCTATATTATAAATTATGCAAGAAAAACTTCCTATCTATATAATCAAGATATGTTGAAAATTTTGAAAATGTAGTTCAGACCTCCAATGTTCCAACAGGATTTCAAAAGCTACTTGATAAACTAGGTCTGCCTGAAAATGGTTATGAACTATAAGATCTTACCGTGTTTATGAATTCTGAATGTAAACTTGATACTTCGCTTTCAAATAAACAAATGAAGAACCTACTGGCTAAGAATTTTGAAGAAGAAATATATTTCCCTCATCCAAAGGAATGTTCCAGATTTTGGAAAATAAAATAAACAAATGACATGATGATTCGTTCTGCTGAGGAATTCTTGGCAACAGTGGTAAGCAAAGGCTTTAATGACATTGATGATCTTCGTATATCTAAGTACCATCAAATGAAAAAGTTATACTTCACCGAACTCCCTCCTTCATCTTCGAGCGTAGCAGTGCATATCTATTAAAAGATCATATTCAGTGGTACGACCTGTTAGAGGACCAAAATTCACTACATCTAGACCATTCTTTTTATGAATATATGAAGAATGTGAATCAGGGTAAATGCCACATATTATTGAACATAGTCTACTAGATGACTTTCCACACCCATGCACATGCAAGACTTGCGGATTTGTAAAGAAGTGTGCATGTACGTAGATTAAACTCTATCTCTTGTTCAAAATTTTGTAAATGTAGTGCATCAGACATATGTAAAAATAATTTATAGTACGAAACAATTTTTTCAATGTAGAAAATTGTGCCGAATATTTTTTGTCCTATGGAATTATTTCCTGAAACGAGTAGTTAAAGATATAAATGCATTTTTCTGATTTAACCTCGGAAGAAAATGGCGGCCGTTTCGAAAGAAATCTTCCTATAGTAGAAACGCGTATCCTTGATAGAACTCTTCTATAGGTGTTAGGGAACTACCTTAGACATAAATTATTGGCTGTACTTCTTTCCGTGCAACAGTCACCTTTTGTAAAGCCCCTCTACTATAATATATTGCATGCAATTTTTCATAAACATAATATTCATCATTCATAATGTAAAATTCATCTTATTTCATATTGAGTCTCAAAACCAGCCACGCATTCAATTTGAGAAAATATTTTTCCATGTGAGCTTCGTTTCTCATCCTAGATTTCAAATTCTCACCTACCCCATTTATTTTATCGTAACAGAGAGCGTATGAATAAGCTAGGCCTAGTGTGGCACTTTTATAGGCCCTTGCACCTTATTTTATTAAACTAAGTAATGATAAACCGAGTTTAATTTGACATTTGACAAGAGAAAATGTCAAATTAAACTCGGTTTATCATAAAATTAGTTTTAAATATACGGTGCAAGAGCCTATTAGTCTCCAATGACTGGACTGCCGACGCCGAGTTCTATGAGCTAGTTACATCCGTACACTTTCTGCAAATGAGCGATAAGGTCACAGACACTGATGACATTAACATTTTCTTTAGTATCATCGTCTGGGAGGCAAATAGTGAATAGTTTATTTAAGTTCGCTTTTATAGTAGACTCCATGCTTGTAAATTTATTATATTGAATGGTTAACCTCATGACTTGTAATTGCTTTTTAAAAACAATTAACATAACCATTTGACCGGAATTCGCTCTTTATAATTAGTCATTACTCATTTTACTAATACTCACTTATTAAGTATACATACCCACTTATAATAGTAGATGTTGCTACACTGATGTAAGTTTACCAAATCCATAGAAATAGAAGAATGAAAAAAAGATAACAGTGTCATGGTACACCGGGTAGGAACGAAGTTTCTTCAGATAATTTAGAAGCAACACAGCGAGGCCGAACGGGATCAGCAAGAGAAGTGATGAGAGCCCTGAAAGAAAGAGGGAGAAAGAAAAAGGTATTATACACTATTTGCTTGCGTATACGAGTATAGAACTTCCGTTATATGTTTCTCTTACGGTTTTAGTCTCACTTATTTTTCATTTTGGTCACGTAGCAAAATCTCCTCCAACATAAATCATTTCGATTGAGGTTTTTAAGTAATTCATATCAAGAAAAAGGAGCACCACGTGCTTGGGCTTACGGCACGCGATGTTCTCAAGCGGTCACCCATCCAATTACTGACCACACCCGACGCTGCTTGGCTTCAGAGATCAACTCAACTCAAAAATATTGATTTAAAAATTATATACAAATAGATTTACAAACATAATATAATAGTACAGAAAATAAATTGATACTATTACACATGCTTTTACAAACGAGATCTGGCATTTTCAGCGTGGTATGGCTGTAGACATTAATTTCGGTCAATTCGACGGGAATTGAACAACTGATTTAATTGTAACAACTAATTGGAGGTAGATACAGTTTGACATCATTTATACCCAAGGAAAGATAAATGGATGAAAACTGAAAATATTCAATCGTTAATATGATGTTTTCATTTTTATATGAATTTTCGAGGTTTCATAGTCATTCAAAAATATAAAAGCAACACAGCGAGGCAGAGTGGGATCAGAGAGAGAAGGGATGAGAGAACGGAAAGAAAGAGGGAGATACTTAACAATATTTGCTTGTATGTCGTCACTTCCGTTATATGTTTTCGTTATGGTTTTAGTCTCATATATTTTTCAGTTTCGTCGCGCAGCAAAATACATATCTCCTTCAAGCCTGCCGTAAGGAACTCCGTTTCAATAATATTTTAGTAACAGGAGTGTTTTTTAAATATATATTTGTACTCAGTATCTCCTTCCTATTGAAAAACATATTTTTTCTTTCGAATGACTCATATGAATTTAAAACAAATTTTTATTGATATTTCTGTCTTTCCTCTGATTTTTCGACAAGCATCCGTGCTCCATGACCTATTCATTCAAATATTTCAGTAAGGCATCAAACATCACATATTATACAAATGAAGAAACGTGAACTCCCCTACTGAAACACTGTTCTTCGGGACTGAAAAATCGTGCAGTCTTTTATTACGCTTGCCCTTGTATGCAATTAAGATTGACTAATATGTAGAGACATAATGAGTTTCAAAGAATTAGAAAAATTTGCATACATTTCGACAAAATATATTCAATTACATTCTATTCGAATTGAGATAATATTTGTCATAGTTTATTTTTTCTCTCTGTTAAAAATAAATGAACTGTCCAAATGGGAATATGACTCACATATTATAAGAACCCATATAAATACTTGTACACAAACATAGATTGATCATATATATATATATATATATATATATATATATATATATATATATTATATAATATATATATATATATTATATATATATATATATATATATATATATATATATATATATATATATATATTAATATATATATAAATAAATATATATATATATATATATATATATATATATATATATATATATAATATATATAATTCTTTATTTTGCCCACTTTGTGGATTCATCTATTTTGATTTACCCTTAATGGTAAATTTTATTTATTATTATGAATTTGATATTTTTAAATTGAACTATGTTGAGCGCCTTTGAATTTTTTTTAAAACTTTAAATTTTAATATGATTTCTTCATTTGAATTTAATTTTATTTTGTATTAACTCTTTCAAATTATCTCAGGGAAGGTTCTCTTTTCTTCTTTTGACTCTATTTCGAAAACTTCAATAAATTTGAAAAATTTTAATTTAACAAATTTATTAACACTTAACTTTCAATCTATTATACTAAATTTGAATAACAACTATTAATAATGACTAATATTTATCATGGAACCATTTAAAATTTAATAATTATAATTCCCCAAAATGTTTTTATTTGCACATATTATATGAACTGTCAAAATTGGCCAACTTATATATCTTCTCACTGTTTAATTTCACTACTTCTTGTTTTTCAAATTGACACTTGTACTGTTCTGTGATGATCGATGTTCTGTGTAGATGCCGGTATAGTTGATCTCTTCTTTATCGCCTTTTTCAATGTTGATATTAGTAATCCAATAATGGCTTCTTATTCTGATATTTATTGTAAATCAATAACATTAACTCACTTCAGGTAACTCAACTGTTTTCACTTATACTTTTATCAATTAATTTCTGCTTATAATTTGCAGTTTACTTTTAATTTCACGAAGTTAATATGGAGATTCAATAACAAATGAATACTCGATGTACACAGACGATGTTTATACCTTGAATGGATATGATCAACTGCTTACGGAAGTCCATCTCACTTCCCTTTATAGACTCGTTTATTTTACAAATATCAAATTGCCTGGTATAGATATTCTAGAATATTCTCATATCCTTCTTATGATTATTGATCATTTTTTAAATATTATAATAACTTGTACCGTAAATATTTTTGTATCATTCAATTTAATTGAATATACAATAATTTTAGAAATTGATTATTTCAATAATAACAGCTTCTTTATAATTACTTGAAATTTTTCAAACTCAGTACTTAATCTCACCTACATAATATTTTGATCATTTTGTATCAAAATTCTCAATATTCTGTCCATTAATTGAATTATTATTTATTCTTGAAAAATTTGACATTTCTAAATATATAGTTTTTTATTCTAACTTGAAATTCTCCTTTATTACATTATTCTAAAGCAATTTTCTATTTAAAACAGTTAATTAATTTCTTCTAATACCTCTATATATGATTAACTATCTTCAATGACTTGAAATTAACTTATTATCTGATATTCAAATTTAGTTGATTATACGATACATAATATTTCCATAATTATATGTATTCTACATAAATTAAATGTGTTATCTTGAATTAATTTTTTCTATTTACTCTTTACAAAGGTTCTATTACTTGTATTATCATATATTTCTGATATTTCATGAATTTCCATTACATTACTTGATATCTTTTTCCAACGATTAATAACATTTCATGTCTTCGACATTCTACTAGGATTTCTCATAATTATTAATTAGATATACATATTTTATAATCATCTATCACTTACTAATATTTGTTTAATTTTATTTAAGTTTTCCTTCTCTCATCAATTTTATTTCATATTGTATCATATATTTCAATTCTAATATTGCAAATAAACAAACCATATCAATATATATATATATATATATACAACAACAAAGAAATTAGTCGCGGGAAAATATTAAACAAGTAGAGCAGAATTATCGGTATAGCCCGCTTATATGGAAGCAGCCGTTGACACGTGTTTCGGAACAACAAACGAAATCCCCTGCTACGGAAGACAATCACACATTTGTGGGCTATTGTTTGAACTCTCCGGTTTTGCCACGGTTTGAAATCGCCACCTTTGCCACGGTGGCGATCAATGCCATCCGCGAGATCTCAGACCGAGTAAATAAACAACAACAAAGAAATTAGTCGCGGGAAAATATTAAACAAGTAGAGCAGAATTATCGGTATAGCCCGTTTATATGGAAGCAGCCAAATCTCCCAAACCGGAGAGTTCAAACAATAAGCCACAAATGTGTGATTGTCTTCCGTAGCAGGGGATTTCGTTTGTTGTGCTATTTTCATCTCCAAGTTTTCAATACAATGCTTGGCTACACCGTTCTGATGAGGACCAAAGAGTCCGAAACACGTGTCAACGGCTGCTTCCATATAAGCGGGCTGTACCGATAATTCTGCTCTACTTATATATTTATATATATATATATATATATATATATATATATATATATATATTATATATATATATATATATATATATATATATATATATATATATATATATAAATATAATAGTATATTATTCAACGAGCAAAAAATGATTGCTATTCTTCACGAGGGTGAAGTTTGCGACAAGAGCCGCAGGTGAGTGTCGCAATTCACCCGAGTGAAAAATTGTAATTTTGTGCGAGTAGAATACTATACCATGTCCACGACTTCCTCGAAAAAATTAGTAATGATCTGCATTTTCAACAATAAAGATAGTTATCAGAAGTGTTGACATAACATTTTTTGTTTTCACTGAAAACTGCATACTCACGTAAACGTCAACTATTTCACTTGACCTCGATTCCATTTCTTTCTTTCACTTTGATGAAAACGAAATAGATAATTTTGCATTTATTTATTAATATTAATATTAACAGAACAATTATTGAAAATAAACGAAGGCATTGAATATATAGTTATCTTAGTTAAATAAATCCTAAAAATCTAATAACAATACTATCCTAAAAATGTGAATAATAGTCTCAAGTTTGGACATACGTTTTGAGTGTGACGTTATGTAGTGTACAATAAACCATTATGCACTAATGATCAACCTTTCGATAGACGCGCACTTGTTTCCGACATGGTTAGTCGCGTCTGATTTTTTGAATGCCTATTGAAATTCATTCAAGTTTAAATAATTAATCGTTACCTATTTAAGATTCCTCAGAGAAATAATATTTGAAAACTTATTTAATTAGTCAAATTCATTAAAAAACAGAATCTCAAATAATAAATTGCCCAACATGGATTTGGTCGCGTTGCACCTACTAGGTGATTAGAGAATTTTTTGTATTTACTAATGAGATTTCGTTATTAAAATCTTAAAAAAGTATGCTTCTAAAATGAATTAGCAGGAGTATTAGTTCAAAATTTAGGTGATGAAAAAGTACCAATAAGTGATATATCAGGAGTAACTGAAAATTATAAAAAACATTATAGTATTTCAGAATAAGAATTAGCAAGTATAATGTTTCGTGTAACAAAATTGAGATTTAATTTATAAGAAATAAATTTTTCCTAGAAACTGATCATTTGGCATTAACAAGTACCTATATTGAATAATAAATATGGTCACCTATAGTAGAATACATCTTTGGGCATTAATTCACATGAATATAAATTTGAAATTGAGTATATAACAGGTGAAAGTAATATAATGGACGATGCTTTAACAAGAGATAGGTAATAAGTTTTCAAAAACAGGAAAGAATGTGCATATTCTCAATCATGTATTCTTAGATGAACAACATGGTTTATTCCGAAGAGATCTGTAACGACCAACTTTCTAACATACTCTGATGTGATATTGGAATCTATGAAAGCAGCAAAACAGGCCGATACTATTTACACAGATTTTAAAAAAACTATTGACTCTATGGCTCACTGGTTACTAGTAGCTAAATTAAAAGCATTGGGAGTTGGTTCCCCACTCATCGATTGGTTAACAGACCGTATTAGCGGTATGAGATAAAATATTTCGATATGTGGTGTATTCTCCGACGAATTCATAATGAAATCTGGTGTCCTTCAGGGTTCACCTTTGTCATCACTTTTGCTCCTCTTGTTTATCAACGACATAGGAGATGTCATAAGGTTCAGTTCATTCTTACTTTTCGCAGATGATTTAAAAATATTTAGACAAATATCAGAGGTCGACGATTGTGAACTTCTTTAACTCGATCTCAATGCAATAATGAACTGGTGCTCAGATAATGAAATGGAGTTAAACATAGAGAAGTGCCAAGTGATGAGGTTCGAAAGAGTACAGTCACCATATTCTTTCCATTACCATTTGAACCAACGAATTTTGAGGGACGCGAGTGTTATTAAGGACTTGGGGGTGTACTTCGACCCGAAACTGGATTTTATTGCTCACATACAATTCATTACTAATAAAGCTTTTAAAATGCTTGGTTTCATAAAAAGATCAATGTGTCATTTCAACAACTTGAATGCAATTAAGTCAGTTTATTGCGCAAATGTGAGAAGTGTGTGTGAGTACGCATCCGTGGTATGGTCACCGGTTTACTATGTTCATAAATAAAATATCGAGCGAGTTCAGAGAAAATTCTTGAAATGGGTTGCATTCAAGCAAGGATTTCCAATCTTGTTTCAAAATTATTATTTAATTCAAGAGCAAATGAGTTTGAGGTCTTTGGAATCACGAAGGGAAAACTTTGACGTGATGCTAATTTTTAAGTTGGTAAACAACTTTACTGACAGTAAATATTTGTTAGCTAAAATAAGCCTTAATTGCAGGTCCGCATTATTGAGATCTAGGGAAATTTTTAACTTAAGTTTTGCTCCAACTAATTATTTTATGAATAGCCCCTTAATTAGATCTCAAAGACTTGCGAATGACTGCGAAGTTGATCTTTTTGCAGTCTCAATTTTTTCTCTTAAGAAATATTTCGAGTCGCAACCGATGAGCAGATAGTTAGGAGCAGGCTCATTTTTGCAGGTGCTTATGAAATTGTCGGTTTAATTTATAAAGGAATTTGATTACCAATGTTGTTTTATGTTTTTTTTTTCGTATTTTTAAATTGAAATTTGGAATATTATTTTTTTGTATCTTTGAATTTACTTAGTTTAATAATGTAAAATGGCAGGTCCGTTTGATTAAATAAATAAGTATTGGAGTGAATATTTTAGAAGAGAGGTATGGATTATTTTCATCAGATAATGTTGAAGAATCTCATAAAATTTTAACTTATAGAGGAAAATGAAAATGCATTCGCAAAGATGGCATTTATAGTGAAAATAATTTGGGTAATGAATTTTATGTTTTAACAGATAAATTGGGAACAAAAATTATGAGAAATTTACATGAAAAGTTATGTCATATCGGATCTCAAAAATTATGGTTGATATTTAGAGGAAACTATATAACGGATAAAAATAAAATGTTATCGAAGAATAGAACTTGTAAATGTAGAATATGCCATTCAAGTAAAAATAGAAATATAGTAAAATGAAATTTTTCAAAAAGTATAATAGCATATAATCCTTTAAATATAATAGCCATAGATCTTCCGAGTGGTTCAATTTCTATTCCAGATCATTTTCAACATATTTTGGTAACAGTAGATATATTTTTTGTAAAAGAACAACAGTAAATGAATATTAAAGAATAAATTCAAGAATTTGGTAACACACGGAAATGTATTTTAGATAATGCTACATAGTTTAGAAATATTAGGTTTGAGAATTATTGTAAAACTCATAATATAGAATTAAATCAAACGAGTATCAAACATTAAGCTGCTAATTCTACAGAGATATATATTTAGTACAGCAGGACCGGATCTAGACCACTTCAACGAGTCCAAAATATCAGTTCTGCGCAAGCGTGATAACGGGGCGTCCATAGGGCCAGGAGGTCAGCCATTTTGCTGTTGGCGGCCATTTTCCAAGATGGCGGATCACTGTATTATCGTAATCCGCAGCCTGGCCAACCGAGGGCGTTCTTACAGAACACGGTATCTCGTAATTCAGAACCTGATCAACAGAAAGCGTTTCACGATGGCGGTTCACGGTGTTATCGTAACTAAGAACCTGGCCAACACATAGCGGACTTTGCTGCATTACCTTTTCTTCTATTTGTTCCAAAAGTATAAATATAATGAATCATGTTGGGATTAGTATGCTTTTTTAATGGGTCAAAATCCATTTTTGACATCAGTGCAAAAGACGCTGCTTTGTCGCCAATAAACAAAATATAGCAACATATAGTTTAATATCTATAACATTGTGCAAGAATTCTTATCCTCAACTTGTAGTTGTCTGATTTTATATTTGGCACTTTGACCACAAAAAAATTCAATTCTCTCTATTATATATGTTGTTCTGTCGAAGGCTTCAAATAGAATGGAACATTATTGAATTTTGAACAGAAAAATTAATTAATTCATAACAATCGAACGATAAATGACATTAGATAACTGACAGAAAAAATAACAGGTGTTCTGTTACCCTTCTTTGATTATGCTCGTAACGGAGTTCTCTACTTCGTCAAATTTTGGTGTGAAAAATGAATATATTCTTACTAGTATTACAGATTTCAAACGAATTGATGAAATTAACCTTATATTATATTCAAAAGACACACATTCCATATACAAAAATTCTAACTGACATTCTCTCTGAAATATTCCATGAAAATAAATATTTATATGGAGGAAATATCGAAGATATAATTAGAATTGATTGAATAGGGAAAAAATGGTTTACAAATCAAATATAACGCATTTGAATCCATCATATAACTTTCTACTCTTGACGCTTCACGAGGATACTTGTAAAATTGCTTACGTTTCAAAGAAGCATGTGAAATTCCAGTTTTCAAGTTCAAGATACTAATTTCTGGTATCAGGAATATTTGAATGATGAATCATATAGAGATTTTCATAATACTTTAAATAGAACTATATTCAAGTTATCAACCTCATATAAATCAATGGTAAATAGATAATTCGCATATACATAAGGCTAAAATGAAATGATTTCATTCTTTCAACATAGCTATATACAAATCCATATACATAAAGTTAATCATTTCTTTTATATAAAGCGCTTTCTCTCTGTCTCTCTCTCTCTCTCTGTATATAGGTTGAATTAATAATCTAGACTCCATGACTTGAATCAACAAATCTTTGACTTATATGAAATTTTAGAAAATATAACCAATCAACTTGTATTTGTTATACAGAAAAATAACAGGGGTTCTCCCACCCTTAATTTATTATGCTAGTAACCGAGTTTACTATTTCGTTAAGGGAAAAATGGAAAATAAGTTTTTTCATAAAAATAAGTTTAGTTCTCCTTATTTAAAACTGAAATCCAGTGTGTATCAAGTGAGTACATATAATCTTTCAATAAATTCAGAATTGGAAATTGTATATACTTGATTATATAACTCATGTATGAATGAGCCAATAGAATCTGTGAATTTTGCATAACGACTGCGTATAGATAAGTGAATATACCCTTGACGACGTGATATAATCGTTTTGGTGTTTCGCCTCGTGTCAAAATGTGAATATTTTCATATTGACGGTGTTTTGACGGTTGTCAAAAAAAATTAATATTTTTTATTCGTTATATAATCGTTACGAATACCACTCGAGCAATCGAAAATAATCGATTATACTGACCTCGTCACTCGGCGTATTTTTTTAAAACAACACTCCAGCTGCGCTCTCGTGGTGTTTCGCAAAATACGTCTCGTGACTCAGCAGTATAATCGATTATTTTCGATGCTCTTGTGATATTATTACTGATAATTTTTGGTGGATTCAATTTATTCAATCGATTATTTTCTTCTGAGAAATTCAGACTTGAGCAATAATTTTCAAATATTCATGTTTTTTGAGTGTAGTATTCTTTCATTCATCCGCATTATTCTTTGAAGAAAGTCAGACTAAAAATATTTCTTTTACGCAGATTTCACCAATCATTCCACGAACCACCGAATTCCATATAATTCATCCAGCTCAGCAATTTATAGTTCCAGTGTTTATCAAGTGAGTACATATTATTTTTCAATAAATTCAGAATTGAAAATTGTATGAATACAATAGCGAGAGCGAGACAGATGTCGATAGGGAACAGTGTTGCCAGACGTAATAAATAATCTCTTATCTAATTAGCTGTCCTAATTTCAACAAAAATGAGATATAGTATTAATCACGTTTTGGCAACCGAAAGATAATGTTTTGGTTGCTTTAATCTATTCAAATCGATTACTTCCTTGGGAGATATTTATTCTATATAGTTTGTGTAATTCATGTTGTTTTATATAGTGTCAAAATTCATCAATATTTATTATTTAGACGAGTGTGTTTGGCCAGGATATTTATGCATACTCTCAATTGAAATATATTCAAGTTTTTAACCACATATAAATCAATAGTAAATATATAATTCGCAATACTGCTTCAGTGCAAGTTACAATGTCCGAACAGAGTACAACGCAAGTTCAACGACCTGATTGAAAATAATGACTGACCGTGATTTCCACACTAATAACTCAAGTAATTTATAATTATTCGAGCTATTAGTGCGGAGATTCGTCTTACGCTAGTTTCCAAACTCGTAACACTTACAGATAATTAAGTGTTAGATACTTCCTCAAGTATTAATATCGTATATCGAAGGTAAGAAATTCCTTTTTTCTTGTAGTTGAGTGTAATTCTGTTCGTCACAAAGTCGTAACACAAAGTGACGTTCTTCCAGTATCATGTTCTAAATAATTTTTGTATTGATTTCATTAAGTAAGATATTGTATACAAAAAAATTGGCATGTTATATACGTAAGAAAAGCTATTTCTAGTTCATAGGTATAAAATAAAATTATATTATTATAAGCATTATACCTAACTGGAAATAGCTTTTCTATACTAGTAGGTATAACAATATACTATTTCTGTGTACATATTCAACAAAGTTAACTGTTGTTTTTTGAGTGTAGTATTCTTTCATTCATCCACATCATGCATTGAAGAAAGTCAGACTAAAAATATTTCTTTTTCGCAGCTTTCAATAATCATTCTGCAAACCACCGAAATGCACCTAATTCAGTCACCTAAAAATTGAGAGTAAGTATGATTTTTAAAATTTTGCTTAATGTTCCTACTCAAATACAACGTGTTCTCTTCTTGAGTGAGAGTCTGAACAATACAAAGTATACTTTTTTTCACATATTCAGGGTGAAATTTTGTTTACAGTTTTTAAAATAGAGAAAGCTTGTGATGAAGGTATTGGGCTGTTCCTTGGTGTCGTACCCGATATTCTGAAGACCTCAGACGTTAAAACGAAACAACGTTAGATCTCACATATTTCGAGTCAAGTGAAGTAGATCAAAACACTGGTTAAGGGCGGCATCTTAGATCACGGACAACTGAACAAGGCCCTAACGTACATTAGCCATTTGAAGAGGTATGAGTTCCAAATAAAAAATTCAATATTTAAAAAAGAGGCGGTTTGAAAGAAAAACGAAGTAGCAGGGTAAGATGGAAGGACGTGAATTCAGTATTTGAGAGTAGGATAAGGAGAGGGGTAATAATGGATCTCAAGCAAATTAATATATAGAGTTTTTTTGAAGATGCATTTTTTCTCTGCCAATTGAGAATAAATAAAATATTTCGGTCTCAGCCAATGCTGAAGGTAACTTCCATTTTTCGATGGATTTCATAAAATAGAGTAAGGAGAATGAAATACTCGAAGATAAATATTTTACTACAAGGAATGAGGTGATTGATATTAGCTCGATTTTAATATCTGTCCTGAAAGAAACTACAGTAATTTGGTGAGAAAGATAGTGGGTGGGCTTTGCATTCCTAGAATGGTATCGAAATTAACATAAACAAATATGAAATTGCTCAAGAGGAATCTTTCTATATCAGATCACATGAAAAAATCTCTCAGAAGAAAACATCTTTGAATATCAAAAATGATGATGATCTCTGCTTCATGTGGACTATTATTGCAGGCATGTATCGTGATATTGAAAGCAGCAATGGTCCTTCCTCATATCCCCACCCATCGACCGTATTTCAATACGATGATATAGAGTTTCCTATCAAAACAAAAGACATACACAAATTCGAAAAACTAAATAATTTATCAGTGAATGTTTATGGTTTTGAATAAAAAAAGTCCTATAACGTTATTCCCTTACGCGTTTGTGATGACGTAATCAATGGTAGGCACTTCAAGCTACTTTTAGTCCAAAATGAAAACTTTTCAGAAACAACTGATAAAAATATGAAACATGATGATTCGTCTGAGATAAATTACCACTATATTCTGATAAAAAAATTGTCTCTTCTCGTTAAACTGAGTTAACATACAACGAGAACGCACATTTTCTCACGTTGTTTAAATTATTTCTTGACTGAAAAAGAGCTCGAACATCATAGTGAGTTGTGCAAGCAGCACAGAGCTTAACGTATCAACTTGCCAAATGAATCACATGTTACCTTCAAAAATCACGTTTATAAACAAAAAGCTTCATTCATAATATACGCAAATTTCGAGTCATATTTGAAACCGCTGACTGACAACAATAAAACAAAAAGTAGAAAGTATCAGGCTCATATTGCAATCAGTGCAGGCCTGTATCTTAAATATTCATACGATCCTTCATTTTCTTTCTATGATAGTTATAGCAGTACGGACGACATGTAATGGTTTTCCAACAGACTTAATGACAGCTGCCGACTTAGATTCTTGAATTAAGCATGTAGAGCCTATGGATCAGGTGGTACGGGGGACTCCTACAACTTGCTATAACTGTGAAAAAAGCAAGCTTTACAGCCAATGATAAAATAGTTTTGGATCATTATCACTTCACCGGAGCATTCAGATTTTATGCGGATAACGCATGTAATTCGAATTGTAAGACATCAGCTTCACCAAGTACGATACTGAGATGAAAATACAATTTCGAATTATAGATAGCTTCAGATTTATGGGTACATCTATAGAAAAATTTGTTTCATATTTACCTCGTGATCCATTTGTTGATTGTCATAAAAATTTTCTAAATTTAAATGAGAAACATATGAAAGTACTCACTAAGAAAGAAGTGTTTCCATATGATTATATAGATTCTGTAGAGAAACTGAACGAAACTCGCTTGACTCCTATCGAGGCCTTCTATAACAAATTAAATTTCGAACATACATGAAAACTGATAGTGCTCCTGGCTGATGTTCCTGAAATTTTCCGAACCACGTTCCATAAAGAGTATAGCCTAGATCATGCCTGGTACTATACGTTGCCGGGATATACGTGAGATGCAATGCATCTGAGAAATGAGAGACATTTCCACCTCTCACCAATTCTCTTATGATAACATGGCTATCTTACCCCGATAGGTTGTGAAAAACCAAGAGGATGACATAATTATGTTTAATAATTCAAATTACATGCGTAATCCGCATAATTTCTAAATGCTCCGGTGAAGTGATCATGATCCAACACTATATCATCATTGGCTGTAAAGTATTTTTCACAGATATAAGAAGTTGTAGGCGTCCCCCGTACCACCTGATCTATAGGCTCTACATGCTTAGTTCTAGAATTTAAGTCGGCAGCTATGTCATTAAGTCTGTTGGAAAACTATGACATAGCGTCCGTACCGGTATTACTCTCATAGAAATAAAGTGAAGACTCGTATGAACATTTAAGATATGAACCTTATACTTTCTATTTTTTGTTTCATTGTTGTCAGTTAGCGGTTTCAAATATGACTCGAAATCTGCGTATATTATGAATAGGGCTTTTTGTTTATCAACGTGATTTTTCAAGGTGACGGGTGATTCATCTGGCAAGTTGATACGTTAAGCTTTGTGCTGCTTGCACAAGTCACTATGATCTCCAAGTTCTTTTTCGGTCAAGAAATAATTTAAACAACGTGAGCAAATGTGTGTTTTTGGTGTCTGTTTACTCAGTTGTGACTTAATGAGTCGAGACAAATTTTTTATAAGAACATAGTTGTATTTTATCTCAGACGAATCATCATGCTCCATCTATTTATCAGTTGTTTCTAAAAAGTATTCATTTTGGACTGAAAGTAGCTTGAAGTGCCTACCATTGATTACGTCATCGCAAACGCGCAAGGGAATAACGTTATAGAACTTTTTTTATTTCAAACCATAAATATTTGTTGATAAATTATTTAGTTTTTCGAATTTGTGTATGCCTTTTATTTTGATGGGAACCTCTACATCATCGTTTTGAAATACGGTCGATGGGTGATGATATGAGGAAGGACCATTGCTGCTTTTAATATCAGGGTACTGCAATAATGGCCCACATGAAGCAGAGATCATCATCATTTTTATATTAAAGCATGCTTTCTTCTGAGCAATGTTTTCATGTAATCTGATAAAAGAAGATCTCCCTTGAGCGATTTCGTATTTGTTGATGTTAATTTCGATACTATTCATAGAATACAAGGCCCGCCCACTATCTTTCTCGCTAAAATCCGTTAGTTTTCAAGGCTGTTTAACGAAGTTTTCAGACCATTCCACTGAATGCTTATATCAATCACCTCATTCCTTGTAGTAAAATATTTATCTTCGGGTATTTTATTCTCCCCACTCTTCTTCATGAATTCCTCCGAAAAAAATGGTATTTACCATTAGCATTGGCTGAGACCACCAAATTTTATTTATTCTAAATTTGAAGAGGAAAATGCATCTTCAAAAAAACTCTTTGTACTAATATGTTTAAGATTCATTATTACCTTGGTCCTTATCCTACTCTCAAATACTGAATTAATGTCCTCCCATCTCACCCTGCTGCTTTGTTAGTAGTATAATGACACCAATTATGCCTTAACTTGACCCCATTTAACCTTTCGACTTAAGCTCACTGCCGGGCTTGACCTTATTAGGTCAATGACTTCCAGGATGACAAGTCAAGACTCGATCAAGGTTGTTCGCTCTACCTGTTGCCGAAATTGACCTTTGACCTTTCGATTCGGGCTCTCGCCCGTGTGGTCAATGACCTTCAGGTCGAAGGAGACGATCAAGGTCGTTTGCAGCACGCGCGCAGGTCGAGACTTGTCCGCAACATGTCGAAACTCGATCAAGGCCTGCGTGCGGCAAGTCAATGACTTTCTGGGTGTTGGAATGTTCGCTTAACGAATGTAGAGGGGTTTATCAACCGTATTTTCCTTTATTCAAATATTGGATAACATATATGGTTCAAATTGAATGAGGTCATTATCGTGTTCATAGTAGTATAGCATGAGGGGTCCACATGACTGAAATTATTTGATATAAGGGAATAGGGGTATCCTTCGGAGACTTATGGGGGCCATCTTCAGAAATAAAAACACTAAAAGTAATTTGAATTCCATTTATTACGGTTATCTGTACATAATGCAATTACTCACTTCTCCATAATTAGTACATTTTTCGAATGATTTCTCAGATACAGTATTAAAACAAAATGTAGAAAATTGGTCCCTTGTCTTGATATGAAATATAAACTTTGCTGCAATACCTCTTCTATTTGTTCCAAAAGTATAAATATAATTAATTATCTTGGCATTAGTACGCTTTTTGAACGGGTCAAAATCCATTTTTGACATCAATGCAAAAGACGCTGCTTTATCGCCAAAAAACAAAATTTAGCAATATGTAGTTTTATCTCTATACCGTTGTGCAAGAATTCTCATCCTCATCGAGTGGTTGTCAGATTTTATGTTGGGCCCTTTGACCACAAAAAAATTCATTCCATTGTATATGTTGTTCTGTCGATAGCTTCAAACAGAATAGAACATTATTGAATTTTGAACAGAAAAATGAATTCATTCATAACAATCGAACGACATTAGATAAACAAAAAAAATAACAGGAGTTCAGTTACCCTTCATTGATTATGCTCGTAACGGAGTTCTCTATTTCGTTAAATTTCGTTGTGAAAAATAAATATATTCTTATTAGTATTATAGATTTCAAACGAATTCTTGCAATTAGCCTTATATTCGAAAGACACACATTCCATATACATAATTCTAACGGACATTATTTTTGGAATATCCTATGAAAATAAATATTCATATAAAGAGAATATCGAACAAATAATTGAATAGGGGAAATGGTTTATAAATCCAGTATAATGCATTTGAATCGATCATAAATAAATTTGATCTCTGACTCTTCACGCTTCACGATCATTGTAAAAATGATGACGTGCAGCAACTTCAAGTCTTGACTTGTCCGCGACAGCTCGAGTCTCGATCAAGGCCTTCACTCCGTGCGGCAAGTCAATGATCTTCGATCAAGTTCGGAATGCTCGGTTTGTATGTAAATGAGTCAAATCATGTGTGCAGGTGTGACGCCATAACTTCTAATCGCAACCGCTATAAATTGAAACCTTCCTCCTTTGTCTTCAGTAATGCTTGAATATTATCCGAGAATGGAGAGAATAAATTCAACAAAGTCGGTCAGTTCTCTTACAAAAGGGTTGTTGTCGGCAATTTCACTTGTCAGAGTCCTTGAAGAGGCTAATACCAATTTACAATTGATCAACAGAAATGTTTTTTATTACGCAAAGCAGTTAAAAATTGATATACAAGTATAACGTTTCTGAGAATCCCCACAAGCTAGAATATGCTCTGGCTATGATGAAAAATTATAGGCAGCAATTGAGAGTGAAAAACTGGAACCTTCAGAAAATTGGTGCTGGACTTCAACCCAAAGGAAAAAGGTATGTGATGTGGGAAGATTCTGAATCCTGTTTTTCGAAGATGATGTGTACTGGAATTATAACTAATTTATCAGTAAAAGACCCGATAAAGTTTTTCCGTAGAGATTTTCTCTCAGATAATAAAGGAGCAGTTGAAGAAGTGCGGATTGTTGAAAGTCTATTCGATGTTCACTGGACTGTTCATTAAACCGAATTCGGAGGAAATGGTTCAACACGAAGAACTCCGTCATCGATTTCAACACAAAATTGAGTAATTGGTTCGAGCAACACATCACCAGTGTGGTACTGAAAGAGTTGAAGGAATTTCAGGAACGAGATTCAGGATGGGCTTTGGCAGAGATTCAGAATTCAAAATTGAATATTAATCAGTATGATCCATTGAGATTTGATAATTCGACATATGTTAAAACTTCAAAATTTCTTAAACGAAAAAAAAAGTATATAAATATTGAGAATAACGATGAATTTTGGTTTTTGTGGTCAATAGTAGCTGCTTTATAGCCAACAACTTCAAAAAATAATACTCGCATAAACAATTATCCTTATTTTTAAAATGTGCTCAAATACGAATCCATTGAATTCCCTACTAAATTGAAAGATATTCCTAAATTCGAAATAATAAACAGTTTATCTATCAAAGTTTTCGTTTGTGAGAAAAAGAAAGTTTCACCAGTTTTATTGTGTGGAAATTCTAACACGAGGGAAATTAACCTTTTAATGCTACCAATACATTGTGATGTGGGCGGAGATCAACTCTACTATTTCGTGCTGATTAAAAATATGTCATATGTGCTAGGAACCCAAGTAAAAAAACACAAACAGCAGCAGTAATTTTGTTTCAGATGTCTGAATCATTTCTCTTCTGAAACCTTGTTACATAATCATACATCCAGGTGGTTCTCGAAGAATGAAACTGCAATTAAACTTCCTACCGAATCGGCAAATTATCTGTAACTCAAAGCTTTTTCTCATGAAGAAAAAGTATATTCACAATTTATGCAGACATTGAAAGTATTCTGGAAAAATGTAATGAAAAGTTGAGTGAAAATTCTCATTTTTCAGCTCGGAAATATCAACAACATAAAGCAATGAGTGTACCGTATTATATCCTTTGTTGTTACGATGCTTCTTCGTCACGCTTCAAATCGTATATAGGAGAAGATTGCGTGACTTGGTTTGTGCGTGAACTTCTCGAAATTTCAGAATTTGTCGATGAAAAATTGAAGATAAATCACCCGATCTCAGGTGATTTTAAACAGAGTACTACATGTCATATTTTTGAAAAATCGTTCAAAGAAAATGATATAATATCTAGGGATCATTTTCATTCACAACCAAAAAATAACTTCAGGGGTCTAAGCCATCAATCATGTAATTTGCAGTATCAAGAATTTCATATTGTCCTCGTATGTTTTCATAATTCATCAGGTTATGATTCACACTTCATAATTAATGAATTAAATACGTCATTCTAAGGTAATGATAAGGTTTTACCAATCAATAAAGATAAATACATTTCGTTAAGAGGCCTCGGTAGACCAGCGGTAAGGTGAACCGCCTTATACCGTTTGTAAACCGAGGATTGTGGGTTCGAGTCCCACCTCGCTCTTGGGTGTTGTGTATGTCCGGAATTTAGTGGTTATTTATGATGAAAAATTGTTGGGTAATGTACATCGTTTACAAGCCCATTGACCGTTCGGAACCGGCGTTAAACTGTAGATCCCTCGAGTTAAAAAAAAAAAACATTTCGTTCTCTATAAAAGTTTATGGAACAAACTAAGATTTATATATTCTTTCAGATTTATGGCTAGCAGAAAGATAGAACCAGAAGGTATTGTCAATTTGCAATAGATTTCAGCTTATTGAACAAAAAAGGGATATTTTCCTATGATTACATTGACTCGTGGGCTCAAAAAATACATTTTATAATAATTTAGGAGATTGCGATTTAACTGATGATCAATACAATCACGCCCAAAGAGTTTGGTCTCATTTCAACATTAAAACAATAAATGCATATGCGGATCTTCATTTAAAAACAGATGTACTGTTGTTGGTCGATATTTTTGAGAATTTTCACAAGACTTGTTTGGAAACTTACGAGTTGGATCATCTGCATTATTACACTCTTCCAAGATAATATATTCCAAGCAATGCTAAATACTAAAGAAGTTTGTATAGAACTACTGACAGACGTAGACATGATGATGTTAGTAGAAAATGGAATTAGGGGTGGAGTGTCTCAATGTAGTAATCGATATGCTAAAGCCAAATATAAATATATGAAAAAGGGCTTTAATATTAACGAACCTTCAAGTTATCTTATATATTATGATATAAACAATATGTATTGCACGTCTATGACTGATTACTCGCCAAAGTCAGATTTTCAATTGGTAGATGAAAATATTGAGGAACCCAACATTCCAGATGATTCGGATGTCGGGTATATTTTTGAATGTGATTTAGACTACCCACCAGATTTACGTGAGCTTCACAAAGATTTACCTTTAGCTCCAGAACATAGAGAACCACCTTCTTCAACATAAAAAAAGTTATTAACTACTTTAATGGCTAAAAGTAATTATATTATTTCTTATAAATACCTTAAATTCTGCTTAAGTCATGGAATTACTTTGAAAGGTGTTCACAGAGTACTGAAATTCAAACAGTCTTCTTGGCTTCGCAAAAACATTGAACTTCATAGCGCAAAAAGGAAAGAAGCACGTAATTACTTCGAAAAAAATTTCTTCAAATTTTTCATTAATGCAGTATTTGACCAATGTATGGAAAATATGAGAACACATAAAGATAACCGTATAGTCACTAAGTGGGACGGTCAATTGGGTGTAATTTAATTTTCAAGCCTAATTTTGATAGTACAGTAATTTTTTCAGAAGACTTTGCTCTTATCAAAATGAATAGATTGGAAATTACACTCAATAAACCAATTTACGTGGGATTCACTATTTTAGATATTTCGTAATTATTATTATATGATTTCCTTTATAACTATATTGAAAATGTTTTCAAAGATAAGTCTAAATTGTTATATTCCGAATACACAAACTTGAAGTAGACGATATTCATGAAAACATGAAGCTAGACATAGACAGATTCGATACGTCGGACTTCCCAGGAAGCAACATATTTAACTTACCAAGAGTCGATAAAACGGTGCTGGGTAAAATGAAATATGGAAACAATGGTTCTATAATGTTTGAGTTTGTAGGTCTCAGATCCAAAAAAGTAAGAAAAGCAAAAGGTGTGACTGCTGCGTCATTGAAAAAAATTACTTTGAATGATTACAAAAATTGTTCATTTAACAAAGAAATTCTTAGATCCTTAGATCAATCAATTTAATAAGATCATTCAGACATGAAGTATACTGAATCAAACAAGAAAAAGTGTCACTGAATTATCTCGATGATAAACACATGATCAGCCCCTTTTCAACCGATACCAAGCCGTGGGGTTACAAACAATCTACTTCAATTCTTCAGATTGACCAGTCTCGAATAAACATTCGTCAGAGAAACAACAGTCTCTCTCTTATTATCACCACAATGTTTCTTTGGAAAAAAATTGAATATGAAGTAGCAGCGAAAACTAGAAAGGTTTACGATAAATACACGAAAACAATAATTTCAGAATCCACTAAGGCACATTCTCATCTGGTTTTGCTCAGTATCTTACGAGATGAATAGCAACAAGTTCTTGTGATGTAAATATACGTCCGTTTACAACGGACCCGTTAACGGATCCGTTGTGAACGGACCCGTTGTAAAGAGACGCATTATAGAACCCAACCCTTATATTGTAGAACCCAATCCTCACGTTTTAAAACCCAACCCTCGCGTTGTAGAACCCAACCCTCACGTTGTAGAACCCAACCCTCACGTTGTAGAACCCAAACCTAACGTTTTGAAACCTAGATAAAATCTCCTACTTCGATATCATATTGTTGGTTCTCCTGAAAATCAAAATGAAATGTAATTATTATAATAGCGTTCGAATTTCTTCAATTTGAATTTATTGTAAAGCTTCGTAGAGAAGTGAAAAAGTGTTGCACTCCTTATATACTGGGTTCAATCTCCGAGCTCGATTTCTTCAATTTTTTTTTTAAAGCTTGGTAGAGCTGTGAACATAGAGTTGGACTCCTAATATATAGGTTCGATGCCTGCGCTCGATTTTTCAAAATTTTTTAAAAAATCAACTTGGTACGTGAACATAGTGTTCACACCTGTATCCATGATTCGACTCATTTACATACGAAGTCAAGACCTTGAGCGAGTCTCGACGTGTCACGGGCCGGTCGAGACTTGAAGTTGCTATACCGCCGCTGCGAGGACACCCAGAATGTCATTGACTTATCGCACGAATACCATGATCGAGTCTCGAACTATCGCAGACAAGTCTCGACTAATGTACAGGGAGTCTCTTATTGATGTACCCAACTTGATTATAAACCATATGTATTCTAACATGCTAACTATTCAGGATATCCAAAAATTAACGAAGCAAAAATAATATCAACTATACGAGAAACATAACTCTTTTAAATACAACAGTTCGAGTATAACATCGTAATATTCCGAGATCGAAAAATATACAAACTGTACTCTTATCACTCAGATAAAATCCCCTAGTTCGATATCATATTGATGGTTGTCTTTAGCCTGAAAATCAAAATGAAATGTCATTATGATAATAGCGATCGGATTTCTTCAATTTGAATTTTTTTCTTGAATCTTGGTAGAGCAGTGAACATTATGTTGGATTCCGAATATACTGGGTTCAATTCCCGAGCTCGATTTCTTCAATTTTTTTTCAAAAGTTTGGTAGAGCTCTGTGTGCTATCCTAGTTTTCAATTAAACACAAAGTATAATTTATATCACTATATTGTATATATATAAATACACTCCCGTTTGGCCTAACACAATACCAAACTTTCAACACTTATAACATTATTTCAGAATAACAATAATCGCACTCGCACACACACTCGTAGTCTGTAAGGAACTGAACTTCTACTTGTACATCATACTATGAGCCACCGTTGCATTACCTTCTTACATCACCCTCTGACTCAGTAGTCCGGTTTCTTGCTAGCTATCTTAGGTCTCCACATCCCTTCCTTTTTTTTAGACGTAGAGGTTGCATCTTGGGTTCACAAGTAGATGCGGATTCCTGTGAAGGCTGATCGATTCTATCTGATGGAAACCTAGTCCCCTTGGTGGATGGTGACGTAACTGCCGCCGTTGATGATTTCGACGAATTTGTCTGCCTTCCCCTTGGAGTTCGTTACCAGATCGTTGGATGACAACATATTCAGTCCTACCAAAGGTGGGAGTTATGTTGTTTGACATTTTTCACCAAAACTTTGTCTCCAGGAACTGTATCAGGATGCTTCGCTCTTCTGGTTCTATCCTCTTTTTCTTTTCCTTTCTGTTCATTGTATCTCTATCTCTAGCTTCTTCATGACGGTGTTCTATACTGAAGTCGGATATGGAGGGTATTTTATCTCGGATATTCTGACCAAACATCAATTCCGATGGCAAATTTTCCAGGTGTCCCATGAGGTGAGGCGGATATTATAATCTTCGCAGAATTTTTTAAATTCGGTTCCTGTGAACTGCGTTCCATTATCCGCTCTGATGGATACGGGAATTCCCAATTTAGCGAAGAGTTCCTTCAAATAATCAATTATTATTATATCCGTCGTTGACCGTAGAAACTTCATATCCTGATATCGCGAATAGTAGTCAATAGCAACCAATACTTGTTCTTGACTTGGAAATGGGCCCATTAAATCGAAAGCCAGGACTTTGCATGGCGCTGTAGAAAATTCGTGACGGTTCATGGGTGCTGGCTTCGGCGGAAGAATGACCAATAAACAGTTTCGACAAGTTTTGACAGATTCTTCTACTTGGCGATAGATTAATAGCCACCATGTTTTTGCACGTAGTCTCCTTTTCATCACCGTTCGACCTGGATGTCCTTCATGTGCAAGTTGTAGTGTTGGTTCGCGTAGTGATTCTGGCATGACAATTTTATTACCTCTCATCAAGACTGGTTTCAGTGTCGTGAATTCATTTCGGAACGGATAAAAGAGACTGTTGTCAGAGGCCTGCTATGATTCTTCGTTGACTTTCACCAATATTGTTGCTAGTAAACGGTCTTCAATACTAGGTTTGACGATTTCTGATACACTTATCGCTTTTGGTCTAGCTCTCTCGATGATTGATTGCACATGTACATCGCTATCACTGTCATAGGATTTAGTATCTGTTAGCCTACAAAGTCGGGAGACTGAGTCAGCAATGTTTGATTTTCCTGCCTCGTATTTGAACTTGAATCGGAATGCTTGCAAACGAAGAAGCCATCTCTCAATTCGTGCTGGTGGTTTCGATGTTGGGTTGAAGATTGCCTCAAGAGGTTTGTGATCTATGACCAATTCAAAGGTCAGGCCAGCTAGGTAGTAGTAGAATCGATCTTCGGCCCATACCAATGCAAGGCTTTTCTTTTCTGTTTGTGAATATCGACGTTCTACAGGCGATAGACTTCTGCTAGCAAACTACATGACTATGGGTGTTTTATTCTTTTGAAATTGGATAAGGACTGCTCTAAATGCAACTGGACTAGCATCCGCAATAACTCGAGTGGCTCTAGTTTGATCAAAATAACCTAATGTAGATGGTTTCATTAACTATACTTCAGTTTGTCGAAATTTTGTTGGTGCTCTGCTGTCCAGTTGAATGTTATGTCTTTCTTCGTGAGACGCCGCAGAGGCTCTGTACCACTACTCAGATCTGGAATGAATTTTCCCAGGTATGTGACTAATCCCAGAAAACTCCGGATTCTTCTTTTGTCGTTGGTGCTCTGAACTCGCGAATTACCTTAATCTTTGCATCGTCTGCTTCAATGCCTTTCGAGGATAATTTGTGGCCCAAAAACTTTATTTCTTCAGCTTTGAAAATCCATTTGTTTTTGTTAAGAAGCACATTATTATTTTCTAGCTTGTTCAAGATTTTTCTTGAACAGCAATCATGTTGCTCTCCAGACCCTCCAAAAACTATGATGTCATCCAAATAATTTAGGCAGTTCTCACAACCCGCTAACAGTGCTTCGAAAATTCGTTGAAATATTTCTGGTGCCGAGTTCACTCCGAAAATTAGGTGTTTATACCAAAACATGCCTTTATGAGTAATAAATGTCATGATTGTGCGGCTGCTCTCGTCTAGTTCCAATTGGTGGTATGCGTTTGTTAAATCCAATCTTGAGAACAATTTTTGCTGATTTAAGTTTAGTTATAAATGACTCAAACGTCGGTAGTGGTTAGTTTTCACGTTTGATAGCTTCGTTCGCTCTTTGCATATCAATACATATACGGATATCCCCAGATAGTTTGAACAAAAACAAAAAAGACAAAAACAATCGGAGATATCCATGCACTTGATCCTTCTACTCTTTCGATGATATCTTTCTGAAGTGCCTCGTTGAGTTTTTCTTCAACTTGTTTCTCCGCTGATAACATTTGCTCTTGTTCCAGAATCAATGAGCATTGTGATAGCTACTCCTCCAATTGAACATTCTATAAGCTCGTCGTTATTTTCATTAATTGTCTGCCGTATTTGATGGTTCTGAGATTTTGTTTCTGTTATTCAGAAACACCCAAAATCTGATAATTCAGAGTCTTCGTCATTCGGGTCATTGGTACCAATGTGATAGAAATTTGAATGTCTACTTCGTTTAGCCGGTGGAGCAGATGGTTTTCCTCGACGTTCATTTAAAGTGGCCGAATTCTCGGCTCTTGTTCTGCACTTTGAAGCGAAATGCCCTATCAAGACACATTAATGACATTTCACCTTTCTCGCTGTACACCATTCGTCGTCAGGTTGATAATTTTGTCGACCACATCGAGTACACCCAACGCTAGTACGTTTTTGTCGACTTTCGATTCGATTGACTTGATTTCCAGATGAATACGTCCCTGAAATCGATGGTTCTGTTCGTTGCATTTCTTGTGATTGGCTTATTATTTGTTCATGTATTCGGCATATTTCAATTGATTCATCTAACGTTTTATTCTTTTTCCAGTATACGCTTTTTGAGTTCAGAATTTGCTCAATTATCGATGAGTTTATCCTTGAGGTTAATTTCTAATGCTTGTTGGACTGTCTCGCCAAAGGTACATTTGGTAGCTTGTTGCCGAACACGCAGTATGAATTTGTGTTCAACCCTTCACCTTCCAGCGGCTTCATGTTACGAACTAGGTGTCTTTCAAACGTAAAGTTGCTTTGCGGTGAAAAATATCCGGTCAACTTATCGACTAATATCTGAAAAACATCGTCATTTCTTTCAAGATCGGACACTTCGATTGCCCCTGGTAGCGACCTCTTGTAGTTGTGGTCCACCTAAATGAAGTAATTTATTTTTCCTTCGTACTCCGTCTACAATGTTCTCAGACTCCAAATATAGCTTCAATGTCCTGAGCCATCTTTACCACGCATTACGCAGTAGCGCTTTTTCGATCGAGTCGCAAAGAAATGGTTTGATTCCCGCGTTTGAATCTGTCATATTGCCCCTTATATGAAGTCTCTGAAACATAAAATAAAATTTTTTCCATTCACGTTCGACGACGTGGATGTTCAGACACAGAACTCTCAACCTTTACCTTTTTCACGTTAGACAACGTGGATGTTCAGACACAGAACTTTTTTTGTCTCGAACTGTCCTATCACCAGGGTAACAGTTTGATTAACTTTACTTTTTATTTCGAACTGCCCTGTCACCAGGGTAACAGTTTCTTCTTATTTCGAACTGCCCTATTACTAGGGTAACAGTTTCTTTTATTTCGAACTGCCCTATTACTAGGGTAACAGTTTCTTCTTATTTCGAACTGCCCTATTAATAGGGTAACAGTTTCTTCCTATTTCGAAATGCCTTATTACTAGGGTAACAGTTTCTTCTTTTTTCGAACTGTCCTATTGATAGGTTAACAGTTTCTTCCTATTTCGAACTGTCCTATTACTAGGGCAACAGTTTCTTCTTATTTCGAACTGCCCTATTACTAGGGTAACAGTTTCTTATGGACACTGCCTGTGGAAACAGGTAAAAGTTCCAATAAATGGTATTTTTCGACTGCCCTGAGATAGGGTAACAGTCAGTAACAAAAATTGAAATCACCTATTTGTTTGGAATACATATAAGAAGCCAATATCTGACTCACCTCGTCTAGAAATCTACTTCCCGTGGGTGTGATCTACATGCGGATTTCTGCAGTATGAGTTTTTTTTCAATATTGATAGTGTTGGACTCCTGATATAGGGGTTCAATCCCAGCGTCAGAAGGTCTGAATATGTGGGAGAAAGTACACTTTGTATTGTTCAGACTTTCACTTATGAAGAGAACACCCTGTATATAAGCAGAACTATTAAGCAAAATATAAAGAAACATACTTACTATATGTATTTGGTCGACTGAATTAGGTGAATTTAGGTGGTTTATCGAATGATTATTGAAATCTGCGAGAAGAATTTTTTTTATTCTGACTTTCTTCAATGAATAATGTGGATGAATGAAAGAATACTACACTCAAAAAACATCAGTTAACTTTGTTGAATATGTACACAGAAATAGTATATTGCTATACAAGCATAGAAAAGCTATTTTCAGTGAGTAGTTATAATGCTTATAATAATGTAATTTTATTTTATACCTATGAACTGGAAATAGCTTTTCTTACGCATATAACATGCCAATTTATTTTTATACATAAATTATCTTATTTAATTAAATTAATACAAAAGTTATGTAGAATATGATGAATAGAATATGTGACGTACAAAATTACACTCAACTGCAAGAAAAAATGAATTCCTTACCTTCGATATACAATATTAATACTTGAGGAAGTATCTAACATTTAATTATCTGTACGTGTTACGAGTGTGGAAACTAGCGTAAGACTGAACCTCCGCACTAATAACTCGAAAAATTATGAATCACTTGAGTTATTAGTGTGGAAATCACGGTCATCCCATTATTTTCAATCAGGTCGTTGAACTTTTATTGTACTCTGTTCGGACATTGTAACTTGCATTGAAGCAGTATTGCGAATTACCTATTTACTATTTATTTATATGAGGTTAAAAAATTAATATATTTCAATTGAAAGTATGCATAAATAGCCTGCCCATCAAACTTGGGTAAATAGTATATATATATATATATATATGATATTATGAATAGTGTATATATATATATATATCATATATACATATAATATATATATATATATATAAGTATATATATATATATATATTATATTATATAGTATATTATTTGTAACGTGTCAATTTCCCGATTAACCGCCGCCACTGAATTCTTCATCGAGGGGTACCGTGATTCCACGCTTCACTTTAGTTTCCTCTATGGTTGATGACATGCGTGTAACGAACATCTCGAGATAGCTTCGAATTAACAGGTACAAGATCCTTCTTTCTTTAAGCAAATGGTTCTTGAAGAGACCTGATCATTACTTGTTGAAATTATAGTCAATATCTATTAAACGAATAGTTTATTAAAGTTTATTAAAATTTATTAAGTATCTGTGGCGTCTGATAGACGGTAAGTTATGAGAAGAAATATAACTATTCCGTATTACTGCATTATTTTGAAAATCTGAATTCATTCCCTATTTCATTTTTCCGCCATTTCATTTTTTTTCATTTATCTATATTTAATTATTTATCTTTCAATATTGAAATAATCATCTCACATTTCTTAATTTAAAACATTTTTACTTTATTTGCTTATTTCATTCTCTCAATTTCACACAAGATTTTTGTAGGCTAACGATGGCAAATTTCACGTGGTCATATCTTATGTTCAGTTTAATCTTGGAACATATACTGTCTTTCTTAGCATCTTTGCTTGAGATAAATTTAAATGTTAGGTAATTTGAATTGGCCATCGATACCCTACAGATATTCTTGGAAAAATATTTGAGTTAGAGATTGTATGTTGATTTGCCCCGAATTATTTTAGCCACGCTTGGTTAGAGCTAAAAGCCTCGTTGTCTGAAGTTTTAAATCACGTTACCTGGAGCCAATATTCACCTTATCTGGAGCTAACCACAGAAAACGAGTGACCAAAAGGGCAGAAGTCAAGACTACAATCGGATCTCTAACAGAGGAATTTCAAACGTCGATGGAACAAAATTGAATAAAGAAAAAATAAAAAGATAAGTCTTATGTAAAAGAAAAACAGTAAAATACCTACATTTCATTTTGTTATTGTTACTGAGAACAACCTAGAACTATATTATTTTAACCAATCTCCCTGCTAGCTTGGCATAAATATGTTAGAAGGGCAGAGAGGATATATATATAGCTGTATATATATAATATATATATATATATAATATATATATATATATTATATATATATACTATATAGTAACATTATATACATATATATATATATATATATATATATATATATATATATATACTATATATACAAACATATCTAAAATCAATTTTCTCGGAAGAAAGTTATCGATTTGTATAGATTAAACTAACCAAAACATTATCTTTCGGTGCTAGACCATATCTCATTTTGGTTGAAATTGGGTCAGCTAAATGGATTAAAAGATTATTTATTACGTCTGGCAACACTGTTCCGATCTAAATTTTCTTCGCTCTCGCTATAGAAATTCCATCTAGACAATTTCCAATTCTGAATTATTAAAAAAGATGTACTCACTTGATAAACACTAGAACTATAAATTGCTGAGCTGAATGAATTATATGAAATTCGGTGGTTCGTCGGAATGATAAGTGAATTCTGAGTAAAAATAAAAATTTGATGAGTCTGACCTTCTTCAAAGAATAATGTGGGATCAATGCGAAGAATACTACACACTTTTAAAACATGAATACCTTGAAAGTTATTGCTCAAGTCTGAATTTCTCAGAAAGAAAAATAGTCGACTGAATAGATTGAATCCACTCAAATAATTAACCAGCGGGAATTATCTTTTTAAAGATTATTCATTTTATTTTTGTTTTTTTTTTTGTGTGTTATGTTTCCAAGATAGGGCTTTTTTTTTCATGGCTTGTCATCAATCATCATCGAAGAGGTAGCGGACTGAGGACATATCCCTGGCCTTTACCGCCTATCATTGTCTTAGAACTCCCTCGATTCTTCATTATTCGTTCTTACTATGTCTTTGTTATCTTTGTACATTGTCTTTATTATTTTTATTATTCTTTTATCAATTCCTTTTTTTTCTAATACTATTTCCAGATGTCTTCTCTTCTCTTCTAGGTTGATTGCTTTTCAAGGTCTATAAAGCATGAAAGTATGTTCCCTGTTTTTCTACTGTATAAGGTTATTCACTGATTTTGCCTTAGAGAATAAATATTTTGGGTAATTTCCTCTCCTTCCTAAATACATATTGGCTGTTCCATCCATTGTTTCTTCGATTTTATCTTTCTGCATTCTTTTTTCTATTATCATAGCTAGAATCGTTGTACCCGAAACACTAGTCCATCGTTGATTCCTGCTATAGGTTGTCTTGTAGTTTCTCTTATCGTCCTTTTTTTTTTGTATCGGTAGTAGATGATTCCAAATATTCTATTTCAATGGATCTTATTTGTTTTACGTATATCATTCATGATTTCAGTTAATAACTTCGCTCCTTCTCTGCATATATTTTAGACGTATCATTTCATGGTGTGGATGTTATGTTGTCTATGGTCTGGTGGATTTTGTCGTAATTATCGAATTTTCTTATTGCTTCTACTATAACTTTTATTTTTTGCTGTGTTAATTTTCTTTATTTCATGTAATCATTCTATTAATACTTCTCGTTTTTCTACCTTCTTCCGTTATTTATGTTTCCCTTCTTTTGTCTTTCATGTTCATCATATTATAGTTCTTTTTTCTTTTTAATGCGCTTTATTGCCCGCGCCGTAAAATAGTTCTGATTTTCTCTATAGTTCCTTGTCATCTTTTCTCCAAATTTTGTCACTGATTCTAGTTTTGCTTTCTTTGACTTCCTTCTTTTACTTATTGTCTCTTTCGTCATATTCCCTTCTTTCTTTTTTTGTGTCCAAATATTTCCTTCGCATTCCATGGTTTTTTTCCTTTATTTTTCAGTTTTGAATTTGTCTACCATTCAACGTCTGTTTTTCTTAGTTTAGTTTTGTTCGAGATTATTGATTTTGATAACTCCGCAGCTGTCCTTTGGGCAGCTTGTTAGGAAACTATCTATATAAGAATTCCCATTTTTCTTCCCATTGTTATGCTTTTGTTCCTTTATTTTCAGTTTTAAATTCGTTGTCCACATTTCAGTAGTCTTAGTTATTGCTGTTCGATATTTTTGATACTCCGCAGCTGTCTTTGGCAGCTTGTAGGATACTAATCTATGAAGAATTCCCATTTTTTCTTCCTATTTTCGCATTTGTTGAGGGGTGATCCGTTTGAACATTTTCTCTAGAATATCTTGGTTTTTCCTCGTCGATATTGTTGTTCTTGTTCTTTCAATTTATATAACTTTTTATTTTATCTATTTACTTTTCTTTCTCCTTTTATCCCTTTTCTCTTCGTTTTCATGTATCAATATCCATCTTTAACTAAGAAATGGTCGCTACCTATCTCTGCATGTCTTGTTACTTTTGTATTTGTTTACGTTTCTTCTTCCATCTATTTCGCTGCTAATGGAGCATGTCGTAGTTCTATTAATTATGATTTTTCATTTCTAGCTGGCTGCTCTTCTTTTGTATATTTATGTATCCATTTTATGCGTAAATTCTGGTATTCATGCAATTATTAGCTTATTTTCCCTATGCCTCAGTGTCTCCACTTATTATTTTTCCCATTGTGTATTTCATAACGTCTTCGACGCCTCTTTTACCTTTGCATTCCGTTCATGCCCTATATTTATTGGTTTTCGACTAGTCCGTTTAGATCTCCCATTATTATTTGCGGTCCTACCCAATTGTTATCCAGTGAACAGGGGAGGATTTTTCTTATGAAACTGGTCTGGGTAGGTAGTTCTAAATTTTTGCACGATCAGGTGTCGTAGGCATTGGTCAGTTACTGTTATGTTTTTGAAATTGCAAAGCACCACTTTGTCCGTTTCTCCGTTGCCCGCCGCCCATAGTGTGGAGGGATATGAACTCGAAAACAATATCTGCACTGTCTCTTTAGACTTTCGCATTATTATTTTCGAACAAAGCTTGTACTACGGCGATTACACTATAAACCACAAAAGGTTTTGAAGGAAAAAGATGTACAGATTTTGTGGTTTTCAATTATTTTTAAAAATTGTGAGTCTCATCGCGGATATTTTTGACTTAGAACAAAAGCTTTCAGTCTCAATTAAAGAAGGAGAGCAGCTGTCCTCGCTAATTTTTCACGTACACGAGGGTTGGGTTCCACTTATTTTAGCAACTATCAATCCTGTCGATATCGATGAAAAAATTGACACTTTGCTTGCGCCCTGGAAATTGGAGAAGATAATGTGGGTTTGAGCCATTAAAAAATGCTGTAATGATTCTCACACTTACTACTTATACAGGGTGCTATCTCACACTTTTTTTTGAAAAGTTGTTTTATTTTCAATGAGACAGAAGAGTTTTACGGTTTGAAGAAGATGAAAGTTAGGTTTTTATGAGTTTCAGTAAGTAATACAGGAGTGTCCCAGAATTTTCTACTATAATGAAATTTGTAGAATTTGTTATCTTTCTCTCAACAGTAGGTATATAGCAAAATTAGTAGGGGAACTGCTGCCTCATGAGCAGTGTGCGCACTGCTCATGTAACATGTAAAAAACTCTAGTAGGAAAGGTAAAATCTCCAAATTCAAAGCCAAAACTATTAATTTTGTGTTTTTTTATTCAATGGGTAGTCACAATAGGCCAAAAAAGCAATACGCCCTTGTCTTAAATTTTATGTTTTCGGGAATGACGTATACCTGGGTAGGCACGGTTATCGTCATAGCTCAAGTCAGAAATATCTCAAAACTTCTGCATCACTTTATGAATGAGCGAAGATTAGCCTAATATATAGGCTATCAATATTGGATATCTGTTGACTGTGTTTTATAATGAGAGTGTAACCATTCATTGTTCCTAATCCCGAACTCTGTAATGTACGAGCTAACATCATCCTTCTCTCAAATTTGATTCTGTTACTTCTTTTCCTAGAATAGGCTACAACTGAATAATAGCGTTCTAAAGTTAGAAGTTTGACAAATTTCCAGAAAATGCGTATTTTTATTTTTATTTCAAAAGTGCATATCTCCGTAACCATCAGTCCTAAAATCCAAATTTGAACCGTAGAAAATGAAAAAATTTCATTCTTCACAGCATTGAGTCGAAAACTTCTGTAGCTAAAATGCACCAAAACGAAGATATAAGCAAATATCTAAACAAAGTGCAGAATTTCTTGGGTTCATTCAACATGGCGGCGGGCGCGTAGCGGAAAAAATGGTGCATTCAGCATTTCAAATATCTACTAACTAACCATCCTATACACCAGTTCAGAAATTCAGAACAACCGAAACGTTTGTAGGTAATCCTCCTCTATTCACCCGGATTAAATTGGGTACGACCCCAAAAGTGTATCACCCTGTAGGTATTCAAAAATGCTTGATAGCCCCCAAATATCCAGTTATTGAAATGTAATATGTTTACCAAATTTTGAATTTATCAGTAATTTTTTTCAGTTCATGTAATTAAATGTCAAAATGAAATGTGTTCAATAAATAAAGTTTCATTCACAAGACAACTTATTTTTGGCATTTATCTCGACATCCATGCAGTTTTTTCAAAATCATACAGGAAAGCAAAAAAGTATCCAAATTTGACAGGGAGAATTTCAATTGATATTTCTTTGGAAGCAGAGGCGGCACGCATAAAAGTTCGCGAGGGTTGAATTGGGTACGATCCCCTGAAGTGTATCACCCTGTAGGTATTCAAGAATGCTCAATAGCCTCAAATATTGAGCTATTGAAGTGAAATAGGTGTGCCAAATTTCATTCAATCATTTCGAAAATTGCAGGTGAAAACTTAGAAAAAAACAGAAAAATATAAAACTTAGGCACACTTTATATCAGAAATGAAGCTCCTAAGCATATATGTTTATATAAGATCACCCTGTAGGTATTCAAAAATGCTTGATTGGCCCGAATATTTAGTTATTGAAGTATAATATGTTTACCAAATTTCAATTTATCAGTAAGTTTTTTAGTCATTAACTAATAATTTTCATCACGAGAAAATTATTTTTGGCATTTATCTCGACATCCATGCAGATTTCGAAAATCATACAGGAAAGCAAAAAGTATCCAAATTGAAGGAAGAATTTAAATTGATATTTGTTAAGAAGCAGAGGCAGCACGCATAAAAGTTCGAGAGGATTGAATTGGGTACGACCCCAAAAAAGGAAACTTTGTATTGTTCAGACTTTCACTTAAGAAGAGAACACCCTGTATATAAGCAGAAATATTAAGCTAAATATAAAGAAACATACTTACTATAAGTATTTGGTCGACTGAATTAGGTGAATTTCGGTGGTTTGTGCAATGATTATTGAAATCTGCGAGAAGAATTATTTTTATTCTGACTTTCTTCAATGAATAATGTGAATGAATGAAAGAATACTACACTCAAAAAACATCAGTTAACTTTGTTGAAAATGTACACAGAAATAGTATATTGCTATACAAGCATAGAAAAGCTATTTTCAGTGCGTAGTTATAATGCTTATAATAATGTAATTTTATTTTATACCTATGAACTGGAAATAGCTTTCCTTACGCATATAACTTGCCAATTTTTTTTATACATAAATTATCTTATTTAATTAAATTAATACAAAAATTATTTACAATATGATGAATAGAATATGTGACGTACAAAATTACACTCAACTGCAAGAAAAAATGAATTCCTTACCTTCGATATACAATATTAATACTCGAGGAAGTATCTAACACTTAATTATCTGTACGTGTTACGAGTGTGAAAACTAGCGTAAGACTGAACCTCCGCACTAATAACTCGAAAAATTATGAATCACTTGAGTTATTAGTGTGGAAATCACGGTCATCCCATTATTTTCAATCAGGTCGTTGAACTTTTATTGTACTCTGTTCGGACATTGTAACTTGCATTGAAGCAGTATTGCGAATTACCTATTTACTATTTATTTATATGAGGTTAAAAAATTAATATATTTCAATTGAAAGTATGCATAAATAGCCTGCCCATCAAACTTGGCTAAATTATATATATATATATATATATATATATATATATTTATATATATATATATATATATATATAAATATATATATAAATATATATATATATATATATATATATATATATATATATATATTGTAACGTGTCAATTTCCCGATTAACCGCCGCCACTGAATTCTTCATCGAGGGGTACCGTGATTCCACGCTTCACTTTAGTTTCCTCTATGGTTGATGACATGCGTGTTACGACCATCTCGAGATAGCTTCGAATTAACAGGTACAAGATCGTTCTTTCTTTCAGCAAATGGTTCTTGCAGAGACCAGATCATTACTTGTTAAAATTATAGTCTATATCTATTAAACGAATAGTTTATTAAAGTTTATTAAAATTTATTAAGTATCTGTGGCGTCTGATAGACGGTAAGTTATGAGAAGAAATATAACTATTCCGTATTCATGCATTATCTTGGAAATCTGAATTCATTCCCTATTTCAGTTTTCCGCCATTTCAGTTCTTTTCATTTATCTATATTTAATTATTTATCTTTCAATATTGAAATAATCATCTCACATTTCTTAATTTAAAACATTTTTACTTCATTTGCTTATTTCATTCTCTCAATTTCACACAAGATTTTTGTAGGCTAACGATGGCAAATTTCACGTGGTCATATCTTATGTTCAGTTTAATGTTGGAACATATACTGTCTTTCTTAGCATCTTTGCTTGAGATAAATTTAAATGTTAGGTAATTTGAATTGGCCATCGATACCCTACAGATATTCTTGGAAAATATTGAGTTAGAGATTGTATGTTGATTTGCCCCGAATTATTTTAGCCACCTTGGTTAGAGCTAAAAGCCTCGTTGTCTGAAGTTTTAAATCCACGTTACCTGGAGCCAATATTCACCTTATCTGGAGCTACCAAGAAACGAGTGACAAAAAGGGCAGAAGTCAAGACTACAATCGATCTACAGAGGAATTTCAAACGTCGATGGAAAATTGAATAAAAGAAAAAATAAAAAGATAAGTCTTATGTAAAAGAAAACAGTAAATACCTACATTTCATTTTGTTATTGTTACTGAGAACAACCTAGAACCTATATATGTTTAACCAATCTCCCTGCTAGCTTGGGCATAAATATGTTAGAAGGGAGAGAGGTTACAATATATTTATATATATATATATATATATATATATATATATATATATATATATATATATATATATATATATATATATACAAACTATCTAGAATCAATTTCTCTGAAGAAAGTAATCGATTTGTATAGATTAAAGTAACCAAAACATTATCTTTCGGTTGCCAGACGTGATAAATACCATATCTCATTTTGGTTGAAATTGGGTCAGCTAAATAGATTAAAGATTATTTATTACGTCTGGCAACACTGTTCCCGATCTAAATCTGTCTCGCTCTTGCTATAGTATTCATACAATTTCCAATTCTGAATTTATTAAAAAAGATGTACTCACTTGATAAACACTAGAACTATAAATTGCTGAGCTGAATGAATTATATGGAATTCGGTGGTTCGTCGAATGATAAGTGAATTCTGAGTAAAATAAAAATTTGAGTCTGACCTTCTTCAAAGAATAATGTGGATGAATGGAAGAATACTACACTTTAAAACATGAATACTTGAAAGTTATTGCTCAAGTCTGAATTTCTCAGAAGAAAATAGTCGACTGAATAGATTGAATCCACCAAATATTACCTAGTATATTCAATTTTTTTTCATGGCTTCATCAATGATCATCCGAAAGGTAGCGGACTGAGGACACATCCCTGCTTTACCCCTATCATTGTCTTAAACTCCCTCGATTCTTCATTATTCGTTCTTATTATGTTCTTGTTATCTTTGTACATTGTCTTTATTATTTTTATTATTCTTTTATCAATTCCTTTTTTTTCTAATACTATTCACATGTCTTCTCTTCTCACTAGGTTGATTGCTTTTTCAAGGTCTATAAAGCATAAAGTATGTCCCTTTTTCTACTTATAAGTTATTCACTGATTTGCCTTAGAATAAATATTTTGGGTATTCCTCTCCTTCCTAAATACATATTGGCTGTCATCCATTGTTTCTTCGATTTTATCTCTCATTCTTTTTTCTATTATCATAGCTAGAATCTTACCCGAAACACTAGTCAACGTTATTCCTCTATAGTTGTTGTAGTTTCTCTTATCTCCTTTTTTTTGTATCGGTAGTATGATTCCAATATTCTATTTCAATGGGATTCTTATTTGTTTTACTATATCATTCATGATTTCAGTTAATATCCTTCCTCCTTCTCTGCCCATATATTTTATCATTTCAGGTGTTATGTTGTCTATTCCTGGTGATTTTCCTAATTTCAATTTTCTTATTGCTTCTATAACTTTATTTTCTTGTAATTTCTTTATTTCTTGTAATTCTATTAATACTTCTCGTTTTTCTACTTCTTCCGTTATTATGTTTCCTTCTTTGTCTTTCATGTTCATCATATTATATTCTTTTTTCTTTTTAATTCCCTTTATTGCCCCGTAAAATAGTTTCTGATTTTCTCTATAGTTCCTTGTCATCTTTTCTCCAAATTTTGTCACTGATTCTAGTTTGGCTTTCTTGACTTCCTTCTTTACTTCTTGTCTTCTTTCGTCATATTCCTTCTTTCTTTTTTGTGTCCAAATATTTCTTCCATTTATGCTTTTTTTCCTTTATTTTCAGTTTTAATTTGTCTACCATTCAGTTTTCTTAGTTATTTTGTTCGATATTTTTGATACTCCGCAGCTGTCTTTGGCAGCTTGTAGGAAACTATCTATAAAGAATTCCCATGTTTCTTCCATTTATGCTTTTTTTCCTTCATTTTGAGTTTTGATTCGTTTGTCCACCATTTAGTTTTCTTAGTTATTTTGTTCGATATTTTTGATACTCCGCAGCTGTCTTTGGCAGCTTGTAGGATACTTTCTATAAAGAATTCCCATTTTTCTTCTATTTCCATTTGTTGAGGCGATCCTTTGAACATTTTCTCTAGAATATCTTGGTTTTTCTCTCGATATTGTTGTTCTTTCAATTTATAACTTTTTATTTTCTCTTTTACTTTCTTTCTCCTTTTATCCCCTTTATCTTCGTTTTTCATTATCATATCCATCTTAACTAAGAAATGGTCGCTACCTATCTCTGCATGTCTTGTTACTTTTGTATTTGTTACGTTCTTCCATCTATTTCTGCTAATTAGCATGTAGTCTATTATTGATTTTTCATTTCTAGCTGGCTCTTCTTTTGTATATTTATGTATCCATTTATGCGTAAATTTGGTATTTGCAATTATTAGCTTATTTTCTATGCTCAGTTCTATTATTATTTTCCCATTGTTATTTCTAACGTCTTCGACCTCTTTACCTTTGCATTCCTTCATGCCCATATTATGGTTTTCGACTAGTCCGTTTAGATCTCCCATTATTATTTGCGGTCCTACCCAATTTTATCCAGTGAACAGGGAAGGATTTTCTTATAAACGGTCTGGTAGTTCTAAATTTTTGATCAGGTGTCTAGGATGGTTAGTTAGTAGTTATTTGAAATGCAAAATGCACAACTTTGTCCATTCCGTGCCCGCCGCCATATGGAATGAACCGAAAACAAATCTGCACTTTCTTTAGACTTTCGCATATATTTTCGCAAAGCTTACTACGCGATTACACTATAAACACAAAGGTTTTGAGAAAAGATGTACAGATTTTGTGGTTTTCAATATTTTAAAAATTGTACTCCGGATATTTTTGCTTAGAACAAAGCTTTCAGTCTTAAGAAGAGAGCAGCTCCTAATTTTTCACGTACACAGGGTGTTCCACTTATTTTACAACTATCAACCTGTCGATATCGATGAAAAAATTGACACTTTCTGCGCCTACGAGAGAAAATGTGTTGGCCATTAATGCTTATGATTCACATGTACTACTTATACAGGGTGTCACATTTTTTTGAAAGTTTTTTATTTTCAATGAGACAGAAGAGTTTTACGGTTTGAAGAAGATGAAAGTTAGGTTTTATGAGTTTCAGTAATACAGAGTGTCCCAGAATTTTCTACTATAATGAAATTTTAGAATTTGTTATCTTTCTCTCAACAGTAGGTATATAGCAAAATTAGTAGGAAACTGCCTCATGAGCAGTGCGCACTGCTCATGTAACATGTAAAAAACTCTAGTATGAAAGGTAAAATCTCCAAATTCAAGCCAAAACTATTAATTTGTGGTTTTTTTTATTCAATGGGTAGTCACAATAGCCAAAAAAGCAATACGCCCTTGCCTTAAATTTTATGTTTTCGGGGTAGGGTTGGTTGAAAAAAATGAACATGCGTTATGTGAAGGTAGCTTATTTCCCTTCAAATTTTATTCTGTTACTTCTTTTCCTAGAATAGGCCACAATTGAATAATAGCGTTCTAAAGTTAGAAGTTTGACAAATTTCCAGAAAATGCGAATTTTTATTTTTATTTCAAAAGTGAATATCTCCGTAACCATCAGTCCTAGAATCCAAATTTGAAACGTAAAAAATGAAAAAATTTCATTCTTCACAGCATTGAGTCGAAAACTTCTGTATCTAAAATGCACCAAAACGAAGATATAAGCAAATATCTAAACAAAGTGCAGAATTTCTTGGGTTCATTCAACATGGCGGCGGGCGCGTAGCGGAAAAAATGGTGCATTTAGCATTTCAAATACCTACTAACTAACCATCCTATACATCAGTTCAGAAATTCAGAACAACCGAAACGTTTGTAAGGTAATCCTCCTCTATTCACCGGATTAAATTGGGTACGACCCCAAAAGTGTATCACCCTGTAGGTATTCAAAAATGCTTGATAGCCCCAAATATCCAGTTATTGAAATGTAATATGTTTACCAAATTTGAATTTATCAGTAATTTTTTCAGTCATTAATAAATGTCAAATGAAATGTGTTCAATAAATAAAGTTTCATCACAAGACAATTATTTTTGGCATTTATCTCGACATCCATGCAGTTTTCCAAAATCATACAGGAAAGCAAAAAGTATCCAAAATGAAGGGAGAATTTCAATTGATATTTCTTTGGAAGCAGAGGCGGCACGCAAAAAAGTTCGCGAGGGTTGAATTGGGTACGATCCCCTGAAGTGTATCACCCTGTAGGTATTCAAGAATGCTCAATAGCCTCAAATATTGAGCTATTGAAGTGAAATAGGTATGTCAAATTTCATTCAATTATTTTGAAAATTGCAGGAGAAAACTTAGAAAAAAACAGAAAAATATAAAACTTTGGCACACTGTATATCAGAAATGAAGCTCCTAAGCATATATGTTTATATAAGATCACCCTGTAGGTATTCAAAAATGCTTGATTGGCCCGAATATTTAGTTATTGAAGTGTAATATGTTTACCAAATTTCAATTTATCAGTAAGTTTTTCAGTCATTAACTAATAATTTTCATCACAAGAAAATTATTTTTGGCATTTATCTCGACATCCATGCAGATTTCGAAAATCATACAGAAAAGCAAAAAGTATCCAAATTGAAGGAAGAATTTAAATTGATATTTGTTTAGAAGCAGAGGCGGCACGCATAAAAGTTCGAGAGGATTGAATTGGGTACGACCCCAAAAGTGTATCACCCTATAGGTATTCAAAAATGCTCAATAGCCTCAAATATTGAGCTTTTGAAGTGAAATAGGTGTGCCAAATTTCATTCAAGTATTTTGAAATTTGTAGGAGAAAACTTAGAAAAAAACAGAAAAATATAAAATATTGGCACTTTGTATATCAGAAATGAAGCTACTAAGCATATATCTTTATATAAGATTTTCATCATAAAAAAAGTCCTTTTCAAGATGTTAGTTATATATATATATATATATATATATATATATATATATATATATATATATATATATATATATATACAGGGTGTTCCGTAAATAAAACGCCAGAGTGACACTGGAGGTAGATTGGCTTCAGGTCAATCAGATAACATCAACAGGACCTCAGAAAAAGTTTTCTGGTTTTCGAGATATTGCCACTCTTATGTTTTTTTCAAAAATCTATACTTCTTGGTCATTTTCTCGCCTGTTTTGAATAACTATAAATAACTTATAACTTGTGTTTTTTTCTTCTTGTGCTATCATCAATAGTTGGTTGAGACAATCGGCCCATCATTTCATTAAAAACGAGCTCGCTAACCTTAAAAAAATTAAGTTTTTTCAATTTGAATCAAACCCGAAAATCTTAACTGAAGTTTGACTTTTTACTGTGAAAAAATTTTGTACCGGTCTGAATCAGCAAATGATTTTAAAAACTAGCCTATTTAATGCTCTTACGAAAATGGTATAACATTTGTGATTTTTTTCCTTCAGAAGTCTAAAACTTCCAATTTTTGTCATTGAAGTCGTGCTACTTGTGAAATACTTCGAATGGAAGGCTCCGTGGCGGAGCGGTTTAGGTATGCCGTGTTCGTTGACGGAGTTGGTGGGTTCGATTCCCACCGTGTTCTTGGGTGTTTTTATGCGTCCTATGAGTTTCAGCGGTTACATTTATATATTATATTTACTGAGTAATGTACATAGTGTACGAACCCATGGGGGTAGATGGTGAGACACATGCGAAATATTCGCCTGTGCCCCACCATCTCCTTAAAAAAAAATAAATACTTTGATTGAAAAATAATACTTAATAAAAGGCGCAGGCGTCTTTTGTCGGCAAATTACAACGTGCTAGTTGTTGTATAAGATATCTGAAACCACTATTCATTACTCTTCTTTATTCATTGTTATGAAGGCGTCCAAATAATGAACAGAATATAAGGTCGCATTAATTATTTCAATAGATTTTTACATCGTTAAAAGCAAATAAAGAATTTTGATCTGAAATTTGAATCATTATTTTCACAATTACTTTTCTGAATATCTACCACTGACTTTTAAACACAACCTGCATCTTCACAAATATTGTCCTTTTAAATGCCCTGAACTCAAATAATTCATATCACGTGCTGCTTGATTGATTAAGAAGAAGGATGTTGTTGCAAAATGATGGGTGCCCTGCACAGTATGCTCGTGCAGTAAGGGCGCATCTTGGTCAAACATTACCAAGAAGCCGGCTTGGACCAATTGTGTGGCCACCGCGCTCCCCAGACCTCAATCCTCTCGAATTTTTTTTCACAGGGATGTTTAAAAGATAAGGTCTATGGAAAACCAATTCAATCGGCAAATGAATAGCGTCAACGAATCAATCAAGCAGCACGTGAAATATTCGATTTAAGTTTAAAGGGTTTGAAAGGACAATTTTTGAGGAGATGCAGGTTGTTTTAAAAAGTCGGTGGTAGATATTTCAAAAATCTATTGTGAAAATAATGATTCAAATTCGTCATTTATTTCAAACGATGTAAAAATCTATTGAAATAATCAATACGACCGTATGTTCTGTCCATTATTTGGACACCTAGGTACCTATAACAACGAATAAAAAAGAGTAATGAATAGCGGTTTCAGATATTTTCTTCAACAACTATCACGTTGTAATTTTCCGACAAAAGATGCCTGCGCCTTTTATTGAGTATTATTTTTTATTGGAAGTATTTCGCAAGTAGCACGACTTTAATAGCAAAAATTGGAAATTGTAGACTTTTGAAGAAAAACCAGAAATGTTATACCATTTTCGAAAGAGCATTAACTAGGCTAGTTTTCAAAATCATTTACTGATTCAGTCCGGTACAATATTTCTTCACAGTAAATAGCCAAACTTTAGTTAAGGTTATCAGATTTAAATTAAATTGAAACAACTTAACTTTTCTTGGGATTAGGAGGCTAGTTTTTAATTAAATGATGAGTTGATTATCTCAATCAACTATTGATGATAGAACAAGAAAATAAAACCATAAGTTAGAAGTTTTTTATATTCAAAACATGCGAGAAATTGACCAGTAGTAGAGTAGAGATATTTGAAAAGAACTATAAGAGTGGCAATATCTCGAAAACTTTTACTAAGGTAATGTTGATGTTATCTGATTGACCTGAAGCCAATCTACCTCAAGTGTCACTCTGGCGTGTTTTCTACGGGACAGCCTATATATATATATATATATATATATATATATATATATATATATATATATATATATATATATAGAGTGGCGTAGATAGGGGGGGGGGATCAAGGAGATCAATCCCCCCCATGAGCCTACAAAAATTATAGTAGAATTGACTCAAAGTTTTCGTATCTACGTATTTAAGTAGGTATACATGAAATTTACTAAGCACTAGCACCTCTTTTGATATCATGTATGTGCAATTATATAAAAATTATCTAGATATGTTTTCGTGACGGCTGTGCAATTGAGTATTGTATAATTTCCGCGGTTTGAACAGGCCGACGAATCAGGAGCCACGAAATGGTCGCTCGCTATAATTATGGACAGATTAAGCACATGTAAAGTAAATATCTACTCATAATTTTAACGTAAATCAAGAAATTGAATCTTTTTCTAACTTTGGGTAAAGTAGCTTGTAGTTTTGAGCATATTTTATTCAATGTTTAATTCGTAGCTTAATCGGTCTTTATGTCATTCGATTCGGAAGAGCATGTAGATATTTTCTGGAAAAAGTTCCGTTTGAGAAAATTGTAAAAGTTATAATCAATTTTCTGAAAGAAAAGTTTATCTCAAAAACTAATTGATAGTTTTGATATCTAAATAAAGATACAAAAAGAGAAGGATATTTTCTAAAAGAAAGTCTCCGGAACTGTAGTATTAATATTTATAATTTTCTGAGAAGGGTACATATACGGCCGAAAACGGGTAATCTGGCTTGCGAAATCAACGCCCATTTGGGACACTTTAACAATAAACATTATTTAACTAAGTACATTGAAGATTAAATGAAAAAATGAAAAATTTTAGGTTCTTACTGGATAGGAAAATGAACAATAATCCAGCCACACAACATTTCTATCGCGTTTTTTCAATTAGTTATGCTTAGTTTTTTGCTGCTTGAAAAAGAAAATGGCAAGTGTGATAACTGTTAAACTATAGATCTGATATTTTTCTCCTTTTTTGGAGCTAGTTTTGAGACGGCAGAATAGAACTCCGTTAAAAAAAATTAAAAATTCAATTTTTTAGTTTTTCACTAACAAATCACTGTTGCAAAATTGGACACTTTAATTAATTATAACTTTTTTTTTTGATTCTCTTATAAACAACGCATTCGTTTGTAACAAATTTTCAAACAATAAGAGACGAATATTGAGAGAAACCATTTCTTTGTAGCTTCCGATAATAAAAACGGATCATTAAAATTATAAAAAATAATTTCATTTTGATGTTGCAAAACTACGTAAATTGTTAATAAACAACTGAAAAATTGAAATTTTTTCATTTTTCAACTGGGATTTACTCTGAAGCCTTATAATAATAGCTCCAAGAATGAAAAAAAGTCTCAGATCTATAGTGAACAGTTATCACACTCACAATTTTCATGTTCAAGTACTTACTAAAAAATTGTTAATTAACTATTGCATAACTTTTTAAAAATCGCTATTATCGCCAGATTACTGCTCATTCACCGATTTAGTAACTGTCTGAATTTTTTCAGTCTTTAATTTTCACATTTATTATGGTTGAATAATGTTTATTGTTGAAGTGTTTTCTCAACGCTCATGACTTGCCCAAACCAAATAACCCGTTTTCGACCGTATTTTTACCTCTCTGAGAAAATATTGATCCTACAGTTCCGGAAGTAAGACTTTATTTTGGGAAATTTCCTCTTCTTTTCGAATCTTTCTCCATATTTCAAAAATCTCAATCAATTTTTGACATTTTGACAAAAAAACAAATCCCCCTTTTTCAGGATATTGTTCATAACTTTCACAATTCTCGCGAGCGAATTTTTATTTTTCTCAAAAATTATCTACTTGCCACTCCAAATGGAGTGACACCTTGCCCATATTTTTCCGAGACTGCTAAAAAAAGTTGAACAAAAAAGCACTTGTAGATAGACTAAATATATTAGAAAGATTTTCGGTGTTTTTCAAGCATGATTTATACGAAATTGACAAAGCAGCTGATAAATTCATAGTCACCTAGTACATTTGACCTTGCATGGTTTGGGGTAGTAGGTTTCTTTTTTTTATATTGTTTGGGATTGTACAGAGATGCCAAATCCAATTTTTTGACCTCGGCGACCTTCCGGGTCACTGCCATATAACGTTAAAACGGCTTAAATTTCGCACTTTTTTTCCGATTTCGACATTTTTGACCCTGAAGGAGTACTTTTTCAACAAAGACAACTCTATTCATTTTTAAAAATTTCCTAAATGTTGAGCTAGATATGATAACTGTAGGCCTAACAGTTACCGATATTTCATGAGAAACAAAGACACAAACATAATAGTTACAAGAAAACTTGAAGAAAGAAAGTAGGTATAAAATTATTTTTTATTTAAAATTTATTACATTTCAGTTTTGTTTAAACCTCTTCGAAGGTCCAGGTTCAAGATACTCCTCCTTGTCCAGTTCTTGCTCTTGAGGACTCTGTGGATATAGGAACTCTTCATCGAATTCATTGTCCTCTAGTAACTCAATATCAGAATCGATATCTGAAGTTTCCATGATAATCTCTGTTCGATTATCACATGACTGTCCACTGCATTGACCGCAGACAACAGAGCATTTCAAGCCTGCTTTTCTGCAGCTACATGCATTCCCACATCCTTTCTTACAGTTGCAGGAAATCATCTGCATGAGGTGTGAAGGAGCCACATCTCTTGACATCATCACTGGGGAGAGGCCATGTTCTGTTAGAGTCCATCCCCATTCAAGTGGACTGATGTCTATACCCATCCATCTCTGCACTTGGTGATAAGTACGAAGTGAGTGGTAGCGAGCAGCGTCTTGAGTTGGAGGGAGTCTGGCAAGGTTAAAATTGGTTTTTTTAGCAGCCTTAGTAAAGAGCTGATAGCGCAGGTCATTGAGACTTTGTGTGCAGTGTTTTCCACCATATATTGCAATGATAATTTGTTCGCCTGCCTCAGTTACTTCATCTTGCGTTGCATTGGGCTTCGTAAAAACCGCTGATTTCTCCTTTAGATCGGAATTCTTTTGAATAGTTGAGAGAAACTTGACTTTTCCTTGACCAAAAAAGGAGGACGTGGAATCACATCCACTAAAGGCATGGATGAAAGGGATGAGATTGTGGTCTGAAGATATTGAGGTATTTGAAAAGAAGATATCTGATGTTTTTCCTCTTCCACATTTTTGAAAAAAGATGTTATTTTGTGTGGGATTCGTGAGGCCATTGAGGATCACCAACAAGTCTACGTCCTCACCTACAACAAACACTTCTTCAAAATCAGAGGCTTTTGCGATAGCTGTAGTGACAATCAGCCTGTCAGCATCTTCTTCAGCTTGGAAAACCTGAATGTTTTTCATTTCCATCTTTGCCTTCAGTAGTTGGATGAATCTCAACTTGTTTTTATCATTCGATAAAAACTTTTTTTGGGAAATCTGAGGTATAGTTGTTTCTTCAAATATTACCTCTGAGGAACACTGTACCCCAGCTCGACGAATGCGTTCTGCGCATTTTGTATTCTTCTTTTCAGCCTCTGTAGGATACCCGTCAAACACTACTGCTATGCGCGGACCGTACCGTGTAACGAGATACTGAATATATCAGGCAGCTATTAATGCAAATGAGGAACTTTTCGGCCACACCACCTTATGTAGGAGATGACCTCCGTCTACAACAACAAATTTAGTTTTGCCCTGTGTTTCAACAATAGGAACAGGTTTGAATGCTGCATAAAAAGAGGATTTTGTGCCCTTCCTCATTCCATCTTGTGTAAATAATGACATAGGAAATGGCGAAAGCTCGTGCATGAAGAAGTTTTTCAATTCTTCGTCCGACCCTTTCAGAACACATATCCTATGAAACAGAGTAAGAGGATCAACAGCCACCCGTCTCTTGCCAACCGTCACAGTATTGATAGCAGAAGAAAGACTCACCACTTTATTCTTACGTTTAAATTTGACGTTTTCAAAATTTTCTCCAACAACTTTTAACATGGCTTCCTTTCCAATTTCTCTAGCCATATGGCAGTTGACACCATCTGCTCCAACAAGTCCACTGCTCAAAGACATGATCACATCCACATTAGGGAATGGAGGGTGCTTCAAAAACCAGTCGCACAACTTCCCTGTATCAATTTCATCTCGAGTGATTCTCGATGTTCTCATTTCTACATGCTGCTGACTTGTATTAGTGTTAACACTGCAGAAATCCTCGACTTCACTACATATATTCTGAAGGTAGATCATTCCCAGTGTCCATCGGGCGAGCACGGTGTCAGTTATCCCACGACCTCGGGTCAGGCCTCCGTAGCTTTTCATAGAACGCATGAGTACCTGTTCTATGGTCATGTCTGTCCAGACACCTGACCAGAACTTATCTGACCGTCTAATTGTGAAGCATCCGTCAGTCGTAAACAGGTGGTACTCTGTAGAATCCATCTTTTTGTTTAATTCCAACTTATCCTGAAGATGCAGATGGGCACACTTTGCATAAAAAAAGTGGCCTGTAGCATGAAAGAATGGCAGCATTTTCTGTATGGTGTTCAGATGTAAATTCCAGTTTCCCGTCCTTTCTGCTTGTATAAATTGTTTCATCAGGGTCACTAATCTAAAGTAGTTAATCCATAGCTTTGCAGTTGGCCCTCTATATTCTAGGCTTTGTAGGGCATCGTGAAATTTAGTTTGAAGAGCTTGAAGTATTCCATTTTCATGTGATTTCAAAATATCAGATTTGTCATTGTATGATAAAATATCTTCGAGCTTACCTAGCTCCTCCTTTGTCAAACTTACTTTTTTTACAACTTCTTGAGCTAATGCAAGGTGAGACAAAGTGTGTGCTCTTACAGCTCGAGCATATGCGTGGCCTGACATCATCTTGTCTATACTGTTTTCTGCATATATTGTTGCAAATAGTTCCTTCAATCCACTCCCTCCCATGATACTGCCCAAGAACGACATTAGTATGTGTAAACCTCCTAATCTCACAACAACGTTATTCAATTGTGGACTACAATTGGCGAGGATTTCTTTGGCTTTCATGTAAAGTGGTTGGTCGAAGATAACGAAGCAGGTTTTCTGTCCAGTTGCTCGACATTTTTCGCTCGCCATTCGGAGGGAAGTAAGTACAGTATCATACTGAGATGGGGAATGATTTATAAATGGTAGGCATATCACTTTAGATCTATGGAAAGGTAAGTCTTTTGTAGCCTCCTCCATAAAACCACTCCATCCCGGTAAGCTCTTCAGTTTCAAGCTCTTTCCATACTGCCATGCAATATCTGAGGGGAGTGGCGTTATATCATCTGCTAAAGGATTCATACTGTCCACTTTTTCTATAATGATTTTTGATAAACCTACATTGTTCACATTTTTAAACGTGTCCAACTGCACTGGAGGATTTTGTTCTACAATTTTGATAGCAGAGCACTGTTGCAGGCGTGGTATTTTTCCTTCTGGTCTGGTCTTATTAAGTCACAAGGAGTCACCATAATTATCCCTCCCATCGCATGGAAAGTGTTTAATCCATCTAACGTACTCACATTTAAGTCTGCACTGTCAAAACTAAATTGAATTAAAGCATTTTGCTTTAACTCTAGTTTGTCTGGACGCATGATCGCTGATGACTCAAGTACAGTAGTTTCCCTGTAACTAGCGGAAAAGCCTACGGATGCCAGTGTTTCAACAAGATGTTTTGATCCAAACTTATGATATAAATATGACCCAATGCCATGTAGCAAAGAAGAGACAAATGAACGAGGTCGTAATGAGAATATTATTGAATGTGCTAGAGCAACACATTTCTTTCGATAGCTATCCAAAACGCCTCGTTTTTGTTTGAGAATCAAAGTTTTCAAAAAAAGTTTCAGTGACTCGGGGATGACAGAATGGGCGTCTTTTAAAAAGTCAGTTGAGGGTGGGTATGTAGTGTTATCATACACCTGGAAACGAATATCTTCACGTATGATATCAGCAGCTTCCTTCACAACAGACATTCTTTCTTGTTGAGGATCTAATTTGCTCGTTTTTTCATACCAAGATTGTGTTATGATCTTGTAACCAGTATGTTTGAAACAAATAACAGATGATCTATTTGCTGCATCTACAATAAGAACGTCCTCCCCATACTTCTCAAATAGTCGCTTTTTGATGGTTCGAATATCAGGCTTTTCTCCCTCTATCTGCTCAATTAGTTGGTTTAATGAAAACTGGCACTCATCGGAATTCCCTTCAAGGTACGTGAAAATGTTATCCATGGCTTCATCAACACTGTCGCTGTACGCATTAATACTTCCTCTCCCAAGACCCTTTGATGGCGATTTATAAAGCATTCTTTGGCAAAACAGATGGTACCTTGCACCGAGTGCTACCAAATCAGTGTCCTCTGAAATTCTTTCCTTTATTTTCAGTGCCCATTCGTCACCTCTTCTTTCAGTTGCTTCTAATATATTTGCATTCATTGTCATCTTCTCCACAGTGTACACAGTATTTCTTTTTTCTGGTCGACATTTCTTTTGATCTTCAATGAATTTTGCTGTGATGATTTCACCACACATAAAACAATGATCCTTGAAGCTGAAGTGCTGTGAGCTAGCTCTTGTCGATGTTTTCTTAATGTGTGTTTCTCCACGTTGAACAGCTGCTTTTATTAACTTCTGATTGTTATACCGCTTCTGGCATGCTATATGTATATGTATCTGATTCAAATGCTTCAGTAATCTTTGATTTTCCACGTTTTTTAATGCAACACTAGATGCGCGAAGCGTTTCAACTCCTTCCTCTTTCACCAATAAAATGTCACCTTCCTCCAAACTTAATCTACATATGAAACATATAGAAAACTGGGAAGATCCTGTCTCCGACATAATTAGTATTCTTGATTCTTAATACTTAATTCTTAATTTTTAATTCTTATTTAGAAACTGAAACAAAAAAAGAAGAATTCTAGCAGTTGTAATTATCGAATCAAAAAAGACCGATTTTGAAAACACGCTGAGCAGTTTAGTTTGCATATTTGAAAATATACGTAATACTTACCAAAACATCGAGCTACTTCATTATATGTATGCGCCTTCTGCTGAATTGCTATGTTTTCTAAATTAATTATTAGACACCACTCATTCTTTTTTTAACTTACATTCTATTGTAAAGTAGTTGTCAAAAGATTAAAATAGACAACATTTAAGAGAATGACAATTAAATTTGAAACAAATCATCGTACCAACATTGTTAAAAGCTCTGAATGTTAAACTTGATAAAACTAAGTCATAGCCAACTGAGATGCAAAAAAAATGGAACGTAGTGTATCGAGGTTTTTTTCACCAAACTGTATATCGGGAACTGTGGGGCCTACAGTAATCATATTTAGCTCAATATTTAGGAAATTTTATCTACTTTAAAAATAAATAGAATTATCTTTGTTGAAAAAGTACTCCTTCATGGATGCAAATTTTTAGCTGTTTAAACGTAATATGGCGGTGACCCGGAAGGTCGCCGAGGTCGAATTGGATTTGGCATCTCTGTACTATCCCAAACAATATAAAAAAAGAAACCTACTACCCCAAACCATGTAAGGTGGACCCCTTTTTGATGACAAGGTTACTGGACTATGACGAGCTCTATCGAAAATTTTTTACTGTCACACCTGTTGTTCTCGTTAGTTGAAAGTGTGAAAGAAATATTTAAATCGTTAAGGCGATGTTGAGCCTAAAAATTCAATGAGAGAGCTGAGTGATTGAATTTTTTTTTTCGAATATCATGATGCTCAAAATATTAGCTACGCTGCCGGTATCGACGTTTGAAGCAAATGAAAATGATTCAAAGGAGCACGATAAAAAAATGGACTTGTATATATATATATATATATATATATATATATATATATATATATAATATATATATATATATATATATATATATATATATATATATATATATTATATATATATATATATATATATATATATATATATATATATATATATATATATATATATATATATATATATATATATATATATATATATATATATATATATTATATATATATATATATATATATATATAACAAAAAATTTGAATAAAATTTCAAAAAATTCAAATTATTTGAATTGGAAAAAATTAATTCAAAATCATTGAATAATTGAATTAATATATTATATATATATATTATATATATATATATATAATTCAATTATTCACTGATTTTGAATTAATTTTTTCCAATTCAAATAATTTGAATTTTTTGAAATTTTATTTAAATTTTTTGTTCATTTTGTACTACCTACATGAAAGATTATTTTTATCAACAAAAATAGAACTTTAGATGAATAACTGAGTCATGTCCCCCCCATCGCAATATATATATATATATATATATATATATATATATATATATATATATATATATATATATATATATATATATATATATATATATATATATATATATATGTATATATATACAGGGTTATTCACGTTATTCGACAAGAAGAGTTATGGCTAAACTATTTGATTTTATGAAAGTTTTTTCTTTAGGATGGATAGGAATATAGCAGGACTAGATTTTAAAAATATTTTCATGTTGTACAGGGTGTTCCAAAAACACGAAAAGTATCAAGGTTGTTGCTTTTCAAATGGAATACCCTGTATATTATTTCATTTTTGGATTTAACGATGAAAACAAATGTCGGTTGTACTGAGGTTTTATTTACCTAAACCTTATGGTTTTTGAGATATCCCGTAGTTTGTGAATATGAAGTATCAATTTTAACGCTAAAACTCTCAACTGGTGTTTCCTTGTTTGTAACCAAATTAATGATAAGGCCTACTTACTGGAACAAACTTCATGTCGCACTTGTGAGATATTGATTAACTTAGACTTGGTATGTGAAAATAAAGGTAAAATAGTTACAATCTTTAAAAGGCAAAAACTTGTTCAACTTGAATAGGACACCCCGTATTTCATGTAACTAACATATGTGAAATTCAATTGTCTATCGAATACCTCAATACATTCCAATCGATATCTCTTCACATTTTAAAATAAAATGAACATTTTCATCTTTCAAGCTGATTTTCTGAATTTTATCATTTATCAAATCGCCTATGGCGTTTTGAAAAAAAAAATTGATTGACATGAACATCGAGGTCATAATATATGCACTTGTCTTTGAATATCTTGAATGGTATGTAACTTGTTCAAATTATGAAGGAAACAAATATTATGGATATGAAACAAGCAATATTTTAAAATCAAGCGTTCAAAATGGCAACCACCAGACTCTAAACACAAACGTATACTCTTGATAAAACCTTCAGCAACATTTAATAATATTCGCGGGATAACATTCAGAAAAGCTTTTCTGATACGCTGTTTCCATGGGCGACTTGATAAATAAAAAATTCCTTAAAATCAGTTTGCAAACTGAAAATGTTCATTTTATGTGAAAAAGTGAAGAGTTATCGATAGGAATGTATTCAGGTTTTCGATAGACAATTAAACTTCACATCTGCACATGTGACATAAAATACGGGGCGTTTCATTTAAGTTGAACAAGTGAGTGAAGTTGAAGATTGCAATGATTATCTTTATTTGTAAACACGAAGTATAAGTAAGTCAATTTTTCACAAGTGCGGTATAATATAATACACACCTCCAACAACACCAGACAATATGAAACAGCGTATCAGAGAAGCTTTTCTAAATGTAAGCCCGCGTATGTTCTCAAATGTTGCTAAAGGTTTTATAAAAAGTATGCTGTTGTTTTAAGAGTCTGATACTCTACCTGTATTTAAGAGCAAATTTGTAGATCGCCATACGATAAATAATAACAATAATTAGAATCTGATAGTCGCCATTTGAACGCTTGATTATAAAATATTGCTTGTTTCATATCCATAATTTTTATTTCATTTCTGATTGGAACTAGTACATAACATTCAAGATATAGAAAGATAAACGCATATATTAGGACCTTGATGATCATGTCAATCAACTCTGATTTCTCAAAACGCCATAGGCGAATTCATAAATGATAAATTTCAGAAAATCAGCTTGAAAGATGTAAATGTTCATTTTATCTGAAAACGTGAAGAGATATCGATTGGAAAGTATCGAGGTGTCCCATTTAAGTTAAACAAGTTAGTGCCGTTTGAAGATTGTAATTATTCTACCTTTGTTTTTACACACCAAGTCTAAGTTAATCAATATTTCACGAGTACGACAATAATTTTCTATCTTATATATATATATATATATATATATATATATATATATATATATATATATATATATATATATATATATATATATATAATTTTATAGTTCAATTGTAGTTGCCTGTGAACTATTTTTAACTTTTTGATAATTATTAGCAATAACATGCTTGGTGAATCTCAAAAAACTCGATTGTATTAAAAAGTTGACGTTTCGCAACGACATTCGTGTCTTCATCAGAACTTTTGAAAATTTGAAATTTCTTTGACATTTATTGATATTTTTTCTGATTTTTTTGAAATCAATAAATGTCAAAGAACTTTAGATTTTTCAAAAGTTTCGATAAAGCCACGAATGTCGTGGCGAAACGTCAACTTTTCAATAAAATCTAGTTTTTTGAGATTCACCAAGCTTGTTATTGCTAATAATTATCAAGAAGTTATATATATATATATATATATATATATATATATATAAATATATATATATAAATTTATATATATATATATATATATGTACATATAAATATATATATGTTAAATACTGGGGTTGATACACACAAATAAGAATAACTATTTAGACTAATTCCGTTCATTGCTCCATACGTTAACAACTTGTTCATACGTTCAAGCATACTCGACGACTCTTTTGTCTTGACTGTTCTCTCCTGCGCAGTAGTTTCCTACTGCTGCATTGGTAAGGCGCATGACTGCTTGTACCACTCGTCCGTCCTGACGTAACAAATGATGGGGTGCATAAAGGGGATGTATAGGGATACCGATAACACGGCCATCCTGTGATTAGTGCGTCCTCGCACCGTGTCTATCTGTAAGCATCAAGTACGAAACAGAATTTTCATTATGTCTAAATCAACTACATATAATTTTTTTTTTTTGATATCAAGTGGTATTGCCATTTCTACAACTTCATCTTATGTCAGTCAAAGTTTTCATAGAGTTTCACTATATAATATAACATTTTCAATTCATAGCCACAAATTATGTAATGTACCTACTACCTTTAAAACATACTGATATCTTCTGCATACTTCAAGTTATATCAGAGTTTTACTATATAATATAACATTTTCTATTCATTGCTGTAATGAAATGGTACCTACTACCTTTAAAACATACTGTTACTACCCTTTTTAAACCTAGTGGTACTGCCACTATTTCATGTCTTGTGTGATCGCCACAAACATATAAGGCAACGTGAGATCGTCAAGTTCCTATTTTTATTCAAACGGAGTGGGATCGCCACCTCCTACTTATTTATAAATAATTTAATGGTTATTTGTAAATTATTTAATGTTTCATTTCATGTCTTGTGTGATCGCCACAAACATATAAGGCAACGTGAGATCGTCAAGTTCCTCTTTTTATTCAAGTGGAGTGGGATCGCCACCTCCTACTTATTTATAAATTATTTAATGGTTATTTGTAAATTATTTAATGTTTCATTTCATGTCTTGTGTGATCGCCACAAACATATAAGGCAACGTGAGATCGTCAAGTTCCTCTTTTTATTCAAGTGGAGTGGGATCGCCACCTCCTACTTATTAATAAATTATTTAATGGTCATCTGTAAATTATTTAATGTTTCATTTCATGTCTTGTGTGATCGCCACAAACATATAAGGCAACGTGAGATCATCAAGTTCCTCTTTTTATTCAAGTGGAGTGGGATCGCCACCTCCTACTTATTTATAAATTATTTAATGGTTATTTGTAAATTATTTAATGTTTCATTTCATGTCTTGTGTGATCGCCACAAACATATAAGGCAACGTGAGATCGTCAAGTTCCTCTTTTTATTCAAGCGGAGTGGGATCGCCAACTCTTACTTTTTTTATAAATATTTAATGATACTTCATTTTGTTTTTAACCTAGTGGATTCTCCACTAATCCATTTTTTAAAATCTTTCACCATGCATGATATCGAAAAGAAAAGACAACAAAAATAAATGTAATACATCTGTATTACATTGCATTCAATAAACCTCAGGTTGCATTGCAATCAACACATAACTAATAAATTATTCAAAACGGCAACAATAATAAAGGTAATTCATCTGTATTATATTGCATTCAATAAACTTTAGGCAGCATTGCAATCATTCACGTAACCAATAAATTATTCAAAACGAATCATCCAGCAAATCAATTCAATTCAACAAAAATCATAAAAGTATTAACATACAAACATCACTAATCTTACCCTTTGTTTATGTTGTGGCAGGCCACGATCGTAATTACTCATGAGCGGCTACCGTCATCTGTCGACCTTGTTTATGTAGCACATCTTTCGTTACTAGAGCACGAACAGTGTAAGGCCCTTGATATTTGTCCCTTAATTTCGCTCCGTCGTTGGCTCGAGGTAGTGTATATAGTCAAATTGCTGAGCTGGATGGTTTCCACTGTTTCTTATTTTATTTCGGGCATCTGCGACATCCTTATTTGGGTCAATAATATTATTAGTTGGCAGTGTGTCACCTAAAAACAGCTGTGTAGTCGCTAGTCTAGGAATTATTCCAAACTGAAGTACTTTTGGTGAGTATTCTGTTATCGAAGTTGAAGATTATAAGCATAACACTCTCAATATGATTTATTTTAACAGGAGCGCTATTCAAGTTCTTTATAGTAAACACTTTTTCTATGACAAGCTTGTTGTTATGTAGTTCAAGCCCATCGCATTTTTCTCAATTCTAAGGCAAAGTCGTCTAATCACTTCCCATCACATAATAAGATCGATATCGCTTGGCATAACAATATCGGAAATAACCATAAAGTATATTTCTAGGGTCAGGGTCGGCAGTACAGCTATTAAATCACAACTCCCAATAGTGTAAACAACTTGTGTTTCGAGATCCGGAAATGCATGTTCTTTTTATTGGGTTTAATCTCACTGTTTAGTTTATGTCATGCTAAGAATTTCATTCCAAGCTATTATGGAATCTGCTGATGCTGAGTAATTTGTGGTTACGGAACTCGGTTAGTGACTCACAATTTCGACTTTTTAGCGTTTCTTTCTCGGGAAAAGCAACAATTATGTCATTACAGAAAGCTTTTGTCAGGATCGAAGCTGGTTAGCTTAAATGATGTGAGCGCTAGTGTCGACATCAACGGCTGCGCAGTAATTCCATCTTTTCCAGATGTGCTAGGCGTTGGCGTATAACACGTCGACGTCGCCATCTTGGACTTATTCTAATAATTGTTGTTCAGGCTCGCTACCAAGTTAACTAAGGTTTCTTGCCATTGTAATTTAATTCGTTTTGGACTTACTGAACCGACAATCTTCCTCATCAGCCACAACACTTTGCTCAGACACTTCACTGTCATGACGAATATGAATTTCATCTTTCATTTTAACAATATAATATTAATGTTTATTCATGATCATTTATGGCCACAGGGTACACACGGGAACATCCCTCTTCTGATGTTAAAACCCGGGGTAAATGTTAAATACTGGGGTTGATACACACAAATAAGAATAACTATTTAGACCAATTCCGTTTATTGCTCCATACGTTAACAACTTGTTCATACGTTCAAGCATACTCGACGAGTCTTTTGTCTTGACTGTTCTCTCCTGCGCAGTAGTTTCCTACTGCTGCATTGGTAAGGCGCATGACTGCTTGTACCACTCGTCCGTCCTGACGTAACAAATGATGGGGTGCATAAAGGGGATGTATAGGGATACCGTTAACATATATATATATATATATATATATATATATATATATATATATATATATATATATATATATATGTATATATATATATATATATATATATATATATATATATAATATATATATATATATATATATATATATATATATATATTTATATATATATATATATATATATATATATATATATATATTATATACATATAAATATATATTTATATATATAATATATATACATATAATATATATACTTATATATATATATATATATTATATATATATATATATATATATATATATATATACATATAAAATTATATATATATATATATATATATATATATATATATATATATATGTATATATATACATATATATACATATATATATATATATATATATATAAAACTTGGCTCTCGGAATGAACCGCGTAAAAGATTCGAAAAATCTCGACGTTTCGGCTCGTTTTGCGAAGCCGTCTTCAGCAGAAATAGAAGGGGAATAATTCGGATACCAGGCCTCAATCTGCCTACTCCACGAATCGAATTAGTAGAAATCGGAAACAATACGATTGAGTGGTCACAACCTGCCTATTCCTCTAACCGTACTGCTTCCTGTCAACTCTGAAGTCTCAGCCTGCCTACTCTTTAGAGTCAACAGACGGGTCGATCGTCTCGTGGCTGTGTTTTCATCTTTCAAGGCAATTTCTTCAGACAAATTAAGGGAGTCCCAAAGGGATCCCCCCTCTCTCTCGTCATAGCCAACATTTTCATGGAACATTTCGAAACCCGAGCTCTCTCGTCATTCGACCTTAAACCATCATGCTGGCTACGTTATGTAGATGATGTCTTTGCAATATGGCTTCATGGCGGAGTCTCGTTGCTCCACTTCTTGAATCATTTGAATGGCATACATCCAAGTATCCAATTCACAATAGAAGTATTCAGGATTTTATGTCAAAAACGACGATTGCAAACCCTAATATAATTATCAATTGTTCCTATCAGAAAGCCTTTTTTACTTACTTTGGGTAAGATTCCTTGTTGAAAAGGACCAACTTCAATAGATTTTGTATAATATTTGGATAACTAATCATACAGAGTGTTCAAAAAATAAGATCCAAAATGAGATTGAGAAAACTGACCGAAATCAATTTTTTCAAATAGAAACCCCCCATTTTTCTTATTTCATATTATTTAGCATTTAAAAAGAAAATTTGATTTTCAAAAATTTTTTTCTTTGGGATGGATAGGGACCTATTAGTACTACCTTTTGAAAATATTTTAATGTTGTACAGGGTGTTCCAAAAACACGAAAAGTATCAAAGTTGGTATTTTAAGAATAGAATACCCTATAAATTATTTCATTTTTGGATTTAACAGTGAAAACAAATGCCAGTTTCATTGAGGTTTAATTCACCTAAACCTTATGGTTTTTGAAATATTTCTTATTTTGTGAAAATGTAGTATCAATTTCAACGCTTAAACTCTCAACTGGTGTTTTCTTGTCTTCAACCAAATTAATGATAAGGCCTACTAACTGGATCAAACTTTATGTCGCACTTGTGAAATATTGACTAACTTAGCCTCGCTGTGTAAAAATGAAGGTAAAACAATTGCAATCTTTAAACGGCACTAACTTGTTTAACTTAAACGGGACACGCCGTATTTTATATCACCAACAGATGTAAAATTTAATTGTCTATCGAATACCTAAATACATTCTAATCGATGTCTCTTCACGTTTTCAAATAAAATGAACATTTTCTTCCTGCAAACTGATTTTGAGAAATTTATCATTTATCAAGTCGCCTTTGGCGTTTTGAGAAATCAGAATTGATTGAAGTAAACATTGAGATCATAATAATATATGCGTTTATCTTTCAATATCATAAATGTTATGTACTAGTTCAAATTATTAAGGAAACAGAAAATAAGTAATATATTAAAGAATTTTATTCATTGCGGATATATTTTTTTCATTTGGTAATATAAATTAAATACTTCCCTATTTATATTCTACTTAGTTAATCTGTTGTACCAAGTTGAAATCACTTGGTACTGGGCACAATATTTATGGTTACTGAACTTTACTGGGTTTTTAAATTCATTCAATAAATTCAATATAAATTATGATGTTTAACAAATAAATTGATCAATGGCAAATTAAGAACTTATATTAAAATTAATAATGAAGATTGAGAATTAGTGTAGTATTTTTTTTTTTGTTCAACATCTATTATAGAATCGCTCTGCTTCCAATAATGAATTTTGATATTAATAATACTTTCCTCATTTCTTCTCCCGCGGTCAAATTATCCCAACGGTCTTTCAAATGAATTGAATTCCAAGATAGGATTTCATCTTAATTACTCAATTTTATTCGAGTAATATCGTGTGATCTTTTCAAATATTCTTTAATCACAGGTATTTATTTTTTAATAAGATTTTTCCACCCTACCCCAGAGTTTGATCCCGGGACTGCCCGAATGCCGGCCAGAAAGCATTACCACTATATTACATACCTTACTCTGTGAGTTTCATTTGCAAATGATCTTTTCATACAGATTGTAAACATGGCACAGTTTCAGCGGGAATGTTCCATAACAGTAATTTGGACGGTTCTATATTTGACAATATGAAGAATATTATACAGCAAATTGAATGAAATCGCGTTTTGAAAACATCTCCTTATAATTTTAGTGAATTAATCAAGTTTTCAGTTGAAAAGTAATCTATTTCTGTGTCATATCTGGCAGGAAAGCTCTTGTCTTATCGGATCTTTTCAAAGGGAAAACAATTTATGCTAATGAATTTCGCCGTTTCAAGCGCTATTGTGCCGCAGGATTCGTTTTTATTTTCCAGCAATTCTTGATTCACATAAACGACCTTCACCAAGTCGTAGGCATCGCCGAACATTTGTTGTTCATGGAGAACACTAGTGTGGTTGAAAGCGGAACACTTGAAGTTTGATATACACAATTCAATACATCGTACAAATATACAATTTTACTAATGGTTTCACTCAGAATAATTCGATCTGAATCAGTAGTTTTGTTATCAATTAACCATGAAATTTTTGAGTGTCAAATGGAGTTCAAAGCTTGAAGGGTGAAGAATATCAGCAGCAGACTTTACAATATATTATGCAATATTATGAAATTCGAAAACAATTTTTTCAGCGAAAAAGTAATTTCGGTTTCATACATGTACTAGTTTGTCACTCCGCTATAATAAATTAGTGAGCAAGAAGAATATAATTTTTTATAGCAGAGAATGCTCTATCAATGCCGCAATACACTATAAACACATGAAGATGGCGGCCCTATCCCTGATTCGGGGGCCTCCTCCTCAATCCTTACTAGGGGCCATAGCTGAAATATTAATAAATGAAAAAAGCCGTCTCGGAGGGTATTCGAACCCAGAACTAGTGCACCAGAGTCAAGTACTCAGACCGCTCGTCCGTCAACCTACCGTTAGATTTAGGAAGAGGGGTGAGTGATATACCGAGATTGTGCGTTCACAGAGGCCTGCGTAACGTGGTCTTTGGAAAAAAATTTAGCACAGCCAGATGTGGGTTCATGAGGAGCATATTTCAAAATCATTTTGAAATATACAGGTGACCCAAAAAAAGATTCATATCAGAGTTATATTTTTTGTTAAAGAACACCCTAAATTTTTTAAAATTTTTATATACTATAGACCAAATGAAAAGTTACTGTTATATTTCTTATACCTAAAACTAACCTTTTCTGAGAAATGTTGAGAAATTCAAAAATAAGGACCATAATTCAAAAATTGTTTACACCCTGTAACATGTAACGAGCTGCTTGTAGCTGAATTTATTGCTCATTTGAAAGGTTAAAGTTAACTACCACATAAAAGTTTTATTTCAATATTGTACACAGTGTTGAAAAAAATGACATCAAAGCTTGGGCACATTTTTTATTGAATAACTTCTTAAAGTTAAATAGAACATCCTGCCTTTAATGGCATATTTTAACGTAGAATTAGATTCCCTTTAAAAATATATCACGGTTCCCTATACCTATTTCCTATGATTTTCCCGCAAAAGACGTTTTTATATTCTACTTATGAGTAATTTTTTTATCTTAAAAATGGAACATCCTGTATTGTAATTAAAAAGCATTTTTGAAATTTTTTCATCAACAGGTAGATTCGCTAAAGGCACGAGTTTGAATTTTTGCAAATACGGTGTATCTCAAGCAAAATGCAGGCACAAGTATAAACTCAAATTTATTGCCATTTCTAAACTTTTGAAACATTCTTAAAAATGAAGGATCGCCAAAATAATATTATTATTGGGTCAATAAAAATTACATTTCAATATTACCAAAGCAACGATTTCTTTTACCTATCCTACTATTTAATTTGATAATAGTAGGCTTTGGCCTAGATGACTTTAGTTTTTGTTTTCAAAGAACAAATATTTGACAGGTAAAATACTTATAATTAGTATTTTCTTGAATGATTGTTACATTTTAATTAGTTAAAACGCGAATCGACCCTCGGCAAGAACGAATTGATATGATTTTGATCAACGGGTGTGGATGCAGCTAGATGGTTCACCTGCGCACTTTGATAGACGTGCTAGAAACGAGTTAGATCGACAACATCCAAATAGATAGAAAGGATGAAGACTCCCACATAACAGGCCAGCCAGGTCGCCGGAACTTATAAGTCACGACTTTTCTCATCAAAAATATTGTTTACAATACACTGCCAACGACACCTCAGGATATGAAAGTACGAATAAGAAGAGCGTTTCGTTCCATACCGCAAAACATGTTATAAGAGTTCAGCACTCATTTCAAGAAAGAGTTCACTTATGCATCGAGAATAATGGGTACTTCTTTGAGCATTTTTTAAAATAAAAATTCTTTTTTATGGCAATCAATTTGAGTTTATACTTGTGCATGCATTTTGCTTGAGATACACCGTATTTGGAAAAATTCAAACTCGTGCTTTCATCGAAACTACATTTTCCGTAATGAAAAGATTTCAAAAATGCTTTCTTATTACAATACAGGATGTTCCAGTTTTATGATAAAGAAGTTACTCATAAGTAGAATATAAAAACGTCTTTTGCGTAAAAATCATGAGAGATAGGTATAGGGAACCCTATTATAGTTTAAAGGGGAATCTAATTCTGCCTCAAAATATGCCATTGAATATAGGATGTTTCATTCAACTTCAAGAAGTTATTCAATAAAAAATGTATTCAAGCTTTGATGCAATCTTTTCCAACACTCTGTACGATATTGAAATAAGACTTTTATGTAGTAGTTAACTGCAACCTTTCAGCTAAGCAGTATATTCGGCCACAAGCAGCTCATTACATGTTACAGGGTGTAAACAATTTTTGAATTATGGTCCGTATTTTTTAATTTCTCAAAATTTCTGAGAAACGGTTAGTTTAAGGTATAGAAAATATATCAGTAACTTACCTTTATTTAGTCTATAGTATCTAAAAATGTAAAAAAATATAGGGTGTTCCAAAAGCTAAAATATAACTTTGATATGTATATTTTTTGGGTCACTCTGTATATTTCAAAATAATTTTGGAATATGGTCCTTATAGACCAACATATGACTGTGTGAAATTTTTCCCCACTCTTTTCATTTCTCATAGAAACACCGAAGCGAATATGGTGGGCCACCCACCATTATATATATATATATATATATATATATATATATATATATATATATATATATATATATATATATATATATATATATATATATATATATATATATATATATATATATATATTTATATTTTTATATATTTATATTTATATTTATATATTTATATTTTTATTTATATATATTTATTTTTATATATTTATTTTTATATTTTTATTTTTATATTTTTATTTTTATATTTATATTTTTATATTTTTATTTTTATATTTATATTTTTATATTTTTATTTTTATATTTTTATTTATATATTTTTATTTTTATATTTTTATTTTTATATTTATATTTATATATTTATATTTATATATTTATATTTATATATTTATATTTATATATTTATATTTATATATTTATATTTATATATTTATATTTATATATTTATATTTATATATTTATATTTATATATTTATATTTATATATTTATATTTATATATTTATATTTATATATTTATATTTATATTTATATTATTATATTTATATTTATTTTATATGTATATTTATATTTATATTTATATTTTATATTTATATTTATATTTATATTTTATATTTATATTTATATTTATATTTATATTAATAATATTTATATTTATATTTATATTTATATTTATATTTATATTTATATTTATATTTATATTTATATTTATATTTATATTTATATTTATATTTTAATTTATATTTATATTTATAATTTTTTATATATTTATTTTTATTTTTTATTTTATATATATATTTATATTTATATTTATATTTATATTTATATTTAATATTTATATTTATATTTATATTTATATTTATATTTATATTTTATATTTATATTTTTTAATTATATTATATTTATATAATATTTTATATTTATATTTATATTTATATTTATATTTATATTTATATTTATATTTATATTTATATTATATTTATATTTATATTTATATTTATATTGTATATTTATATTTATATTATATTTATATTTACTAATTATATTTATATTTATATTTATATTTATATTTATATTTTAATATTTATATTTATATTTATATTTATATTTATATTTATGATTTATATTTATATTTATATTTATATTTTATATTTATATTTATATTTATATTTATATTTATATTTATATTTATATTTATATATTTATATTTATATTTATATTTATATTTATATTTATATTTTATATTTATTATTTATATTTAATATTTATATTCATTATTTCATATCATATTCATATTCATATTCATATTATAATATTCATATTCATATTCATATTCATTTTTAAATATTATATTTTTAAAATTTTTTTTTATTTTTA
>JARQZK010000943.1:55000-71151 GCA_030704885.1 Cynegetis impunctata | reverse complement strand
TTTAAGTGAAATATATTCATTCTTATTGCACTTGGATCAATATCCTCACAGCGTAAGAATTTCAAACTCCTTTTCTATTGATTGATTTAATTTAAATTTTAATTTTATGTTTCACTTTTCCAGTTTCTTGGTGTCTCAAGGCTTATAGACAGTTTTGATCCTTTTTATAATTAGCCTCTCTTTATGTTTTCCTAAATTTTAATTAACGTTTTTCATCATAATAATTTTCATTTGTATCTTTCGTTTTGTTTAATTTAATAATTTTAACTTTCGGAGTTTTTTTTTCCTTTTTGGTGGGAGATGACATACTAGCGATATGATATTTTTTCTGTGCTCTGATCCTCTAAGAGTAAGAGAATTCGGTCCTTAGCATGGTTCACCTTTTCTATGTTCTCACTTTTTAGTTATATATTTTTTAAATTTCATTTCACTTTTCATGCCGACGATGGGAATACCGGTATGATGTAGTGTTTAAAAATAATTTTACAATAATTTGAATTTTAATGTGAGTGTTTGTTTCTGCCTTGTTCAAATTTCGTGATGATGGCATTTATAAGTTACTCTCACTGACTTTGTTCTGAACATGTGCACTTTTGTTGTTGACGTCAAGATTAAATTTGTTTTAAGATCTTTGCATACAATCTCATGGACACTGTAAGTTAATTGTTGTTTTTTCCACTATCTGTCCTAGTTCACTTTGTAATGATATTGTAGCATTCCCTGATGATGACAATAAACATTTTCGAAATATTGGAATAAGTGTTATAAGAGTATACTTCCTGCATGCTGCGTATCCAACTAGTTTTCTCCTAGCTTTATCCTAACTGGTCAGCAAATACTTCCTCTTTCTTATATATATATATATATATATATATATATATATATATATATATATATATATATATAATAATAATAATAATAATAATAATAATTTATTCGTTTCAAAAATTATCACAACATAGTAATGAAAAAAAGAAACAAGTCAGGTATCTTTAGTCGAGCACAAATGAAAAAATTCATCCAAATCATATGGCTCGCTTTCCAAAATGAACTTATAAATTCTTCGTTTAAAGGGGCTTGTGCTGTCAATGCTATGAAACCTTTTTGGTAGTGCATTAAATAGTTTTAGACACATGTATAGACTTCCGTGCATTGTTAGGGATAGAGAAAATCTAGGTAGTATATATGGAAACACTCTCCTTGTAGTATTATTGTTCTGAAATCTACCAAAAATACTTTTGTGTTTGTGGAAGAAGAGTAAGGAGCGCAATACATACAACCCAGTTAAAGTTAAGATGTTGAAACTTTTGAAATATCCTCTGCACGATTGTCTGAACCTCAAGTTGAGTATCGATCGTAATGCCAGTTTTTGAGTCAGAAAGAGACACCGGGTGAGGGAGCTGCTGCCCCAGAATATTATGCCATAGGTTTATAAGGACTGAAAGTTAGCGAAGTAAATAATTCGTAAAACATCGGTTGCAACATGATGCTTTAAGGCGGTTATAGAATAAAGTACAGAGCAGAGCCTTTTGTTCAGATATTCTATGTGAGTGTGCCACTTGAGATGGGAATCAATGTGAACCCCCAGGAATTTTACTGATTTCTGAATTTGCACCTCAGTATTCTGTAACCATATGCTATCAGGATAGGCAAGACGAGAAACATCAGTATGAAAAAAAGCTACTTCCGTCTTATTAAGATTCAACTGTAGGGAATTGTTATCGCACCACGTACCAGCCAACGTAAGGGCCCCATCCGTCAGTTGCACAGCAAGATCTAAGTCCGGCGCAGTTGTGATGATATTCGAATCGTCCGCATAAATCGCAAGACTATAAATTGCTTCATTGAATAGATTGGGAAGATCATTGATATAGATTAAAAATAGGATGGGACCAAGAATGCTTCCCTGGGGAACACCTTTGACTGTAGGAATCTCTACCGAAGTAAATGTCTCTCCCTGCGCAATTATCTCAACCCTCTGAGTTCTGCCTGTGATATAGCTTTTAATAAGCTTTAATTGATTATTACGAATCCCGTAACATTCTAACTTTTTCAGTAACTTACAGTGATTAACAGAATCAAACGCCCTGGAGAGGTCTAGAAACATCCCGAGGGGAATTTCCTTCCTCTCCAAAGCAGTATAAATCGTGTTCAGTAAGGAAAAAATTGCTGTTTCTGTACTTCTGTCTTTTATAAAGCCATGTTGGTGTCTGCTGAATATTTCAAACTTTTTAAAGAAGGAAAGTAAACGGGAAGAAAGTAGCTTTTCAAATATTTTGGAGAATGATGTTAAGAGACTAATGGGGCGATAATTACCAAGATCTTGAGTAGATCCTTTTTTATGAATGGGTTTAACAACTGCTAATTTAAGTTCAGTCGGAAAAATACCCTCCACAAAAGAGTTGTTAATGATGAAGCGGAGAGGTTCTGCTATAGTATGAATACTCTTTTTAATTATAGTCACCGGGACCTGATCATGCCCAAATGATGGAGAGTTTTTCATATTTTTTACTATTGACAATATTTCTGAAACAGTAATCTCAAATACATACATTGACTTTTCATTGCGCGTTATGTCCTCAATATTAGAGTCATGCAGGGAACATGAGTCGATGTTAGAGGTAGGATTGACAAAAAATGTGTTGAAGATATCGGCAACAACTTTTGGATGGCCTTGAGGAAGCTTGGGCCTTAATGAGGGGCGTTTGTCAGTAAGACTTTTTATAAGTGACCAGGTAGTCCTGGATTTATTGCTGGAATTTTTTATAAGACGTCCAAAATGAGCTTTCTTTAATAAGGCTAAGGTTTTATCATATTCTTTTTTAAGAGACTTGTATTGTAATAAATATCTCGGATTGGCTTTAGAGATAATGTACATAATATCCAAGTTTTTTTTCAATTTAATAGCGTCAGGATCCGATTTGAAATGTCTATGGCTATTGGCTGTGTGATTACATCTTTCAATTAAAGGAAAGCAATCTTGAAAGATAGACTGAAATCGGTTGGAAAAATAGAACCAGATGCTATCTACATCTGATGTATCCATCTGATATAGTTGAGACCAATCAAGTGCAGATAATCTGTTTATAAAAATGTTGATGTTAGAAACACTGAAAGAACGGAATTTTAGAATTTTGGGAAGTTTTACTTGCACTTGCCCCGAAATTTGGAATCTGAAGCAGAGAGCATTATGATCTGAGAGATGAGGCCGCATAACAGTGACTCGACCATCCCTAATATTACTAAATATATTGTCTATACAGGTAGCTGACGAGGAAGTTGTGCGAGTAGGCTCTCGACAAAGGATACTCAAACCATATGAATTGTTTCAAGCATCTGAACTTCCCTTTTTTCTGGCTTTAAGATGTCAATATTGAAATATATATATATATATTTCCCGATACATATTGGTATCTATCAGCTGCTTCCATAGCATCGAATGAGCTGAAATTTCAAGTATATATTCCATGTTTTTTCGTGGTTTTTGAAATTTTACCAAACTTCACAGCTCCTGCAGATTGACTAAGAGGATTCATACTTGGTATGCAGATTGAGTTAATGTTGAGGAAGTGCCTTTGGCTAGTTTCAATGATTTTCCTCAGTCAGGGGACTATTCCGTTCAAATCGAATCTCGACGTGTTTCGCGATCAGTACACGATGCAGTTCGCGAATTTTTTTTTTATATTTTGTTAAAAAATTTTTATAATTTTTAATTCGGTACATTTAAGAGTGATTTTTCAAAATATAGTTCAATTCGTTAGGGCGTTTGCCCACAGGACGGTAACGGCACGATTTGCCGCGCGCGATATATCGCGCCGCATCCGCTGAGTGCTCGCCCACTACGCGGTATACCTATATCGTGCGAAACTGGTTTGAATTATAATTTTAGATATTTACAGCACTGAAAATATCGTTGGTAATTTCGTCGTGTCGGCAAGACATCATTTAATCCTATAGGCGTTCAAAAGTCAGGCGACACGAAGACGCTCGATTTTTGACCGCCAAATCGCGGGTTTGTGCGGCAACGTCCTGCCGCGACGATATTTAAAACCGTCGCGGCATTTTTTAACCAGTGGGCAACCGCTGCATTCATTGTATAACAAATTTGTGAATTTTGGTCGTTGCGATATCGCGTACGATTTATCGCGCGCGGCAAATCGCGCCGTTACCGTCCTGTGGGCAAACGCCCTTAGAATCGCATCTCGACGCGATGCATTTCGCAACGAGTCACTTTTTGTGTGAATTTTTTCTGCTACTGAACTAAATAAAATACAACTTCCAATAATTTCCAACCAGATTTTATCTCTCAATATAATGCAATCGAATTTGTTTGTTGAGCCATTTTGGAACGATGTTCTTTGCCGAACGTTACACTCCAGATTTCTTCTTTATTACCCCGAGGCGAAGCTAGGGGGTTATAGTATCACGACAAAGAGTTAGTAGCTGGTCCGATTTTGAAAATTCCAACGGATATCGATAAAACTTTTGAAAAGTGTTTTCAAAAATGTTTCCCCACGAAGAATTAAAAAATTATAGCGTTTTTTAGATTTTTTTGTCCATAGATATGTGGTGCTATCTATAAATCTTAAACCTAAACCGATTTTCACAATAATGAAATAAAATGATAGCATTTAATGTGTAGTTTTTTAATTTATATAATACATTCAAAAAAATTGACGACATGCACATGCGCCGAGGGGTTTTATCATTCCTAGTGCTAGGCAGTAGGGTGTCCCGATTTTTATATAAAAGTAATCAAGAGAATTCTATTTTGAATTGATTATTTATTTTAGTTATAATATATATATTATATATATATATATATATATATATATATATATATATATATATATATATATATATATATAGTTTTCCCAAAAAAAAAATTGATTATTACACTGCATCGAAAGTTTATATCCATTTTATAACTCCAGGATCACGATTTTGCTAGCTTTTTTGATGACTATACATATATATATATATATATATATATATATATATATATATATATATATATATATATATATATATATATATATATATATAGTCATCAAAAAAGCTAGCAAAATCGTGATCCTGGAGTTATAAAACGGATATAAACTTTCGATGCAGTGTAATAATCAATTTTTTTTTGAGAAAACTATATATATATATATATATATATATATATATATAGTCATCAAAAAAGCTAGCAAAATCTTGATCCTGGAGTTATAAAACGGATATAAACTTTCGATGCAGTGTAATAATCAATTTTTTTTTGGGAAAACTATATGAAATAAATATTTTCCAATATATTGAACATTTGCCCTACTTCCTTCAACATAAGAGTGTACGTGAACGCTTCTTTATTACCGATTAAAAATCGTAACAGAAAATACGACGCTTGTATTAGCGCGTTAATGAATATAAAGCGCATCTTCTTCTACCGACCGCCAACCACCTGCAGCTCGCACGCATGCGCAGCCTTTAGGGCAGAAGCCGTGGAAAGCTCTCTCGAATGTCCAGTACGTTCGGTTTTCCTTAGTAGGATATACGATTCGTTGGAAAATTCGAGCGAGCGATTTTCCGAGTTATATTTCGAAATTAAATTCGCGTGTTGTTATACGGAGTCCACTCGTGGAAAAAAAAAGGTGATTGGATTTAATTGAATATATTCCAAAAAATATTTCACGCTTAAAAAAATCTGTCACTATTAATCTTAATCTAAATTTTTAGAATTTCCAGTTTTATATCGAACTTTAGTGGACAGAAAATTTATTTTGTTCATTTAAAATAAATTAAACTTTTAGCTGCAATTTAACGAATTCTGGGATCCTAAACTAAATTTATTATATTTGGAATTGTACCCGAAATTTATAAAAATTGGGAATCACAAATGGAGCTCCAACAAATCAAAATCCAACAAAAATCGTTGTTCTCAGAATAGATTTATTCTATTCAGAATTGTGACAGTTAATAACAAAAAATGTTCGAATTTAAACTCAACAAATGTTTACGTAGTCAAAATGAATGAAATTTGGATAACGTAAAATTTGGAGAATTGAATTGAATTTCACATACATTCACGCGTAATAATGAAGAAACTTTAAATATTATAAAAATTTTGAATAATTCCTAGTTCTCAGAATAAATTCATCTCATTTTATATTCTCACAATTAAGAAAATTTTAAACATATTTTCACTCGAAACGACTGAAGCTTTGAAGAATCCAAATTAGGTTTTCTTTCTCATTCTCAGTATACATTTATTATTTTCTAGTTGTTTTTTCCAGAAATTTTAACTAATTCCTAGTTCTCAGAATAAATTCATTTCATTTTTTATTCTAACCATTAAGAAACTTTCAAACATATTTTCACTCGAAACGAATGAAGCTTTGAGGAATCCAAAAGGGTTTTTTTTCTTATTCTCAGTATAAGTTCATTATTTTTCCAGTTGTTTTTTCCAATTAAGAAAAATTCACCTAACGAATTATAGCTCAACAAACGTTTCTTATGCCCTCGAAATGAAGAAAGCATCGAATTCCAAGGCGAAATTCAATATAATTATCAGAACTAATTAAATTTATTTCGAGTTATAAATTAAGACAATGAAAAATTTGAAATAGGTAATGAAATGAATTCCACAAACATTGATTTGTATTCTGAGTCAGAATGAACGAAACTTCGAATAAAAAGTCTGAATTTAATCAAATATCTAATTCTCAGAATAAATTACTGCTAAAATTGAGATAACCATAACTTTGGTGTAATTAATTAAATTCCACAAAAATTCACATGTATTCTGAGTCAATAAAGGCAATCTCCAATTACAAGTAAAAATTTGACCTGATTCTTCTCAGATCAATTCCATTATACTTTTGAATTGCAGATCGAAATTGTGCCTTTTATTTCATTTCCCGAACTAATTTAGTCTTATTTAAATTATGTTCTCAATGAATTCGCCTTGATCTTCTTTTGTTCTGTTCAGTATTTTTTCTATACATATGAATATATGATTCTTTAGTACCTACCTATATAATATTACATGTAGCACATCAAACTTTGATTAATACTTGTATCTGAAGATGGTAAATTGTACAGAAACGCGTCATACTTATTCAATTAAATCAGTAAAAACGATCCAGTATTTATTCTTTCGAGTATAGAAAAACTGATATCTATTTTATCTTATGTTATAGATAATTGGTTTTTTCATTATAGATAACATATGATATTTACATACAGAATTATATATATATATATATATATATATATATATATATATATATAGATATATTTATATATATATATATATATATATTAAGATATAGTGATAAATATATATATATATATATATATATATATATATATATATATATATATATATAATATAAATATATATATATATATATACGTATATATATATATATATATCTATATATATATATATATATATATATATATATATATATATATATATATAAGTATATATATATATATATATATATATTATATATATATATATATATATATATATATATATATATATATATATATATATAGAATCAATTCAACTGCAGGGTACACTTTGTAGTTATGCATATTAATACCACATTTTGGATAGTTATTTATTGTTTACATTTTATGTTTTCATGTTAATTTTATAAGAGGCCGTTCAAGTATTACGTAAGCAGATTCTTTACAATTATTTACCCCCTCCTCACTCTTTTCAGCAAAAGTAAGCAAAGCTCCTACTCCCCCCTCCAATGCTTACGCAAACATTGTTACCTAAATGCTTTTTCTTTTAATGTATTCTAGTTTTTTTAATGTTCATATGTAGCAGTTATGACATAGGCTTAGGATAAAGGACTTTAACGCACATAATTTTCATTTAAACAAACTTTATTGACACAGTATTCAACGTACAATTTTTGGGAATTTTGTTGGACCAAGACCTCAGGTGGTCTCTACATGTAGATTCTGTGGCTAAAAAAACTGAATTCGGCATTCTATGCCATAAATAGAATTAAAAATTGTCTATCTACTGCGTCTATTATGGAAGTTTATTATGCGCTTGCATATAGTCACATAAATTATAATATCATGTTATGGGGTATTTCTGTTGATAGTCGAAGAGTCTTCATAGCACAAAAACGTATAATAAGAACAATTTTTAAACTAGGACCTAGAAGCGTGCATTTATTGTAAATAAAATATTAACTACACCTTGTATTTATATATATACCTAAGTGTCTACTCCATGTAAAGGAAAATGGAAGTAAGTTTATAAAATTGGCTAGTTTTCATTGTTATGACACAAGAAATGTTGAAATTCTTTCTATCCCTAAACATGGTTCGGCCAGGTATGAAAACTCACCAGCTTATCAGTGCATTAAACTGTTTAATCATCTACCTTACTCGATGAAATGCCTTGGTCATGCTAGGTTTAGGAGAGTTATGAAATAGGTGCTCCTGAGAAAATGTTACTATAGTGTAAGGGAGTAGCTGACCGATAACCATATCACTTATGAATAACTAATTATTACTAATTACTATTATTATTATTATTATTATTATTATAGTGTAAGGTGAAAATATTATAATCTTATTAAGTACTATTACGAACACAACAAACTTCTTTCGAATTTTAGGTATACATATTAATTCCAATTAACAGTCTTCAGTCCATGACATCCGAATCCATGATTCTAAGTTTTCGATGACATTGGATGTTTGCTGCTCAATGTTGTGTATCTGCTCACTTTCATCTGATTTTGGTATGTCTACATCGTTCTCATCAAGCCATTCACCATCTTGGTGGTCTAAATTTTGAATAATACACATCAGTTCTTTAGCACGACGAGCAGCCACTCTTATCGGCCTAACTTTCTTCAGTGTGCGTGTTTACTTTTTGATCACTCGATGTGACGATATAGTGACTTGATGGAAGCATGATAAAGACCACAAGTTTTGCATGTTCGACTTGATAGCTTCAATTTTACCGTCGGACAACAAATAATCGTAGGGCATTTGCAGAAAATCTTTCAGTGAAAAATGTAAGCGTAGAGCTAAATTGACTGGAAGATTGAGAAATTGGCCTCCATCATCCAAAACCAAGTCATCAACTGTTTGTTTTACCTTTTACTGGTGGTTGAAGAAACCTGTTGTCTAGTAATCTAAGTAGGCCACTACTTGGACGACAGCATTCATTGTTTCTACATTTTACAATTTGAAGCAAGTATTGGCTTTCACGCACATGTTCTGAATACCATTCAATGTCTGGAAAATCAGGAGAATTATGTTCGCCCGGCAAGGAATATGTGTCTGGTTTTTAAGCATAAACAATGTGTGGGTTGCCAGTGTGTAAAAAAAATAACTACTGCTGACGTTATCACCATCTCGAACCCCCCAGACCCCATATCATCAAAAATAAGCAAAGCAAATACCCCCTCGACCCCTATAGTGCTTACATAATACTTGAACCGCCCCTTATCAGAAAATATGTTACACTGAACATGGCCCTAATGAAGATAATGTTTTGTTCTTATGAAATCCGAAAGAAATTTGTTCTATTGAAAAGATAAAGCCCATTTGCTCAAGAAGTGATTAGTAAATCCTAATATAAATGTTACCAATCTTTTTTCATTTAATCACCTGTTAATTTTATTAATTGTTCATTCTATTTAATACATCATATACAGCGAAAGGAACTTAATTCCAACAAATTCTATATTTCACTATACAAAGGAAATATAAAATGATCAACACGCCTAGAATTAGAACTTCTAAATTGCACAAGCTATAGTAACTTCTTGAAGTGAATTCTAATACAAGGTGAGAGGCGATATCCGTGAAAAATACCAACGAGATGGGAGATCGCAATTTCATCCAAATTACAGTTCACAGCGTTCGATATTGCCGCACTCGGGAAATGAGAGAGAGGAAAAAGCGATTTTTCCACCAATGCACACCTCAGATAACACTTGTACCTCGAAATTAATTAAATAAGGAAGTGATTTTCCGATACTCTTCACGGCCAGTTAGCCTGATGAGAAAAACAAGAATATAGAGAAGAAATTTCATGTAAACAGGAGTATATATATATATATATATATATATATATATATATATATATATATATATATATATATATATATATATTTATATATATATATATATATATATATATATATATATATATATATATATATATATATATATTTAATATATATTTGTATATCAGGTAAGCGGTCTGTCGGGAAATTGAAACTCTTATTTTCTCATCAACTCAATATTTCGTCACCATTTGTGACTTCATCAGGAGTAATACTATAATAAAAATAAATTACATCAATAATGAACAATTTCTGGAAAAACACACAAATAAAACTTACAGGTCTAGAGTTTTGGTAAAATTAAAATACAAACACAACATTCAACGGATGCTACATGACTGGGTGAGAATCAGCCTGACTAGTTTCGGTGCAACGCGAGTGTCAATCTTCGGTTTTTCACCTGGCGGAGGTAATCTATATGTGATTTAAAATTTTGCAATAAATGTTGCTTAATTGACCCGTATCAGATTTATAGTTTACACAATCTTTGCTTCTTTTTATATGACACATTTCCAAGAATAATCTTTTTTTATAATTATCCTGATGGTCAATAACTTTTACGTTATGAAAATCAAATGCATGTCCTGTACTTTTTTGGTGTTCTACGACTGCGCATGAATTTTTTCCTAAGCGACAGTGGCTTTTATGTTGGGTGATACGTTGTTTAAGCCATTGATTTGTTTGGCCGATGTAAGTACCTTCGCATTCTAAGCATGGAATTTCATAAATGACGTTGCTCTTGAGCATGGTTGGTGTTTCGTCCTTGAGTCTGGAAAATAATTGAGAGACTGTCACTAGGTTATAGTTTGCAACCTTCAAATCAGGGACATGTCTGAACAGCAGTGTCACCATTTTACGTGTTACCTGGTTTATGTTAGGTATCTTTCTGTATTTTATTGTCTGTCTATCTATATCTTCTGTGAGACCATCGTAGAAGTTAGAATTGTATATCAGATTTTTCAATATATGTTTAGGATATCCGTTATTCATGAAGATTTCAATAAGTTTTTTCAGGTTTTTTTGTAGAAAAGTTTCATCACTTATATGTGTTATTCTATTTTTCATTGCAATAACTGTATTGTATTTTTGGTTCTTTGGATGGTTGGAGTGAAAATTAAGAAATCTTCCGGATGCTGTTGATTTTTGATACCAATCTAAGATAATATTACCGTCGTTTTGTCTTATTACTTTTGTATCTAAAAATGGTACACTCTGCTCTATTTCAGACTCCATCGTGAATTGCAAACGACAGTTGAACGAATTAAATATTTTCAGTGTCTCTTCCTCATTCCCTGAGGGAATTGCGCAAATAATGTCGTCAACGTATTTGTAGATAAAAGGCAGTGTGTATGGCAGCAAAGGAATGACGTTTTTTAGAAGGTGATCCAGCACTAATTTCGCTAGAATATTACTAATAGGGGATCCCATAGGCGTACCAAAAACCTGTCTATAATGATTATTGTCAAAACTGAAGAAGGTGTTGTTGAATATAAAACGAATTAAAATGAAAAAACTTCCCTGGGACAGTGAGGTATATTTTTCAATCCTCCGCCATTCGAGATTCAGAATGTCCATCACCAGATCCAAAGGTATGTTTGTGTAGAGAGATACTACATCCAAAGAGACCAATACGTAGTTCTCAGGTAATATTGTATTGCGAATTGTATTCACAAAAACGAATGTATCTTTGATATTAAGGTCATCATCTTCTTCATTAAAAACATTACACAAGATGTTAGATAAAAACTTTGAAATTTCGTAAGTTATAGAATTAACAGAGCTTATGATGGGTCTTAGCGGAACATTAGGTTTATGGATCTTTGGTAAACCGTATAATTTAGAACATGACGAGTTATATGTTATCAAACTACGAGATTGTTCCTCGGAGATCTCATTTTTGTTCTTTAGTTGTTTGATCATGTCATTATAAATTCTTTGAGTTGGCGCGGTGGGATCATTAGGTATTTTTTTGTATGTTTTTTCGTCCTGTAGTAATTCTTCGGTTTTTTCAATATAGTCATTCTTGCTCATGGCAACTGTACAACCACCCTTGTCTGATTGTAGAATTAACAGATCCGGATGTGTTTTTAAAAAACATTTTACTTTATTGTAGGTCTTATGCAAAATTGATGGTTGTTCCCTATTTGACCCTTGCAAAAAATTTGTGATTATATTTGTTGCATTTGCTCTCAATACATCTTTTGTTTCGTTAGGCGTATCAACAATAATTGCTTCAACGTCTGCCAGTAATCTGTCAACTTTAATGTTTTCTTTTTTACATTGTAAAGCAAATTTTGGCCCCAATGATAGAAGATCAGAAATATCTGATGGAATATTAACACCTGAGAGATTCCTGAACCATTCTGTGTTGTTGATGAATAATTGGTTGTTGGATTGGTTCATCTTATTGAGGATATTGAATTTTTTTATGTTCGTTCGAAATTTTTGATGAATACGACAGGCGGTTAAACATCAATTTTGGTAATTATCATAGTATGGCAAAGAGAACGAACATAAAAAAATTCAATATCCTCAATAAGATGAACCAATCCAACAACCAATTATTCATCAACAACACAGAATGGTTCAGGAATCTCTCAGGTGTTAATATTCCATCAGATATTTCTGATCTTCTATCATTAGGGCCAAAATTTGCTTTACAATGTAAAAAAGAAAACACTAAAGTTGATAGATTACTGACAGACGTTGAAGCAATTATTGTTGATACGCCTAACGAAACAAAAGATGTATTGAGAGCAAATGCAACAAATATAATCACAAATTTTTTGCAAGGGTCAAATAGGGAACAACCATCAATTTTGCATAAGACCTACAATAAAGTAAAATGTTTTTTAAAACACATCCGGCTCTGTTAAGTCTACATTCAGACAAGGTTGGTTGTACAGGTGCCATGAGTAGGAATGACTATATTGAAAAAACCGAAGAATTACTACAGGACGAAAAAACATACAAAAAAATACCTAATGATCCCACCGCGCCAACTCAAAGAATTTATAATGACATGATCAAACAACTAAAGAACAAAAATGAGATCTCCGAGGAACAATCTCGTAGTTTGATAACATATAACTCGTCATGTTCTAAATTATACGGTTTACCAAAGATCCATAAACCTAATGTTCCGCTAAGACCCATCATAAGCTCTGTTAATTCTATAACTTACGAAATTTCAAAGTTTTTATCTAACATCCTGTGTAACGTTTTTAATGAAGAAGATGATGACCTTAATATCAAAGATACGTTCGTTTTTGTGAATACAATTCGCAATACAATATTACCTGAGAACTACGTATTGGTCTCTTTGGATGTAGTATCTCTCTTCACAAACATACCTTTGGATCTGGTGATGGACATTCTGAATCTCGAATGGCGGAGGATTGAAAAATATACCTCACTGTCCCAGGGAAGTTTTTTCATTTTAATTCATTTTATATTCAACAACACATTCTTCAGTTTTGACAATAATCATTATAGACAGGTTTTTGGTACGCCTATGGGATCCCCTATTAGTAATATCCTAGCGAAATTAGTGCTGGATCACCTTCTAAAAAACGTCATTCCTTTGCTGCCATACACACTGCCTTTTATCTACAAATACGTTGACGACATTATTTGCGCAATTCCCTCAGGGAGTGAAGAAGAGACACTGAAAATATTTAATTCGTTCAACTGTCGTTTGCAATTCACGATGGAGTCTGAAATAGAGCAGAGTGTACCATTTTTAGATACAAAAGTAATAAGACAAAACGACGGTAATATTATCTTAGATTGGTATCAAAAATCAACAGCATCCGGAAGATTTCTTAATTTTCACTCCAACCATCCAAAGAACCAAAAATACAATACAGTTATTGCAATGAAAAATAGAATAACACATATAAGTGATGAAACTTTTCTACAAAAAAACCTGAAAAAACTTATTGAAATCTTCATGAATAACGGATATCCTAAACATATATTGAAAAATCTGATATACAATTCTAACTTCTACGATGGTCCCACAGAAGATATAGATAGACAGACAATAAAATACAGAAAGATACCTAACATAAACCAGGTAACACGTAAAATGGTGACACTGTTCAGACATGTCCCTGATTTGAAGGTTGCAAACTATAACCTAGTGACAGTCTCTCAATTATTTTCCAGACTCAAGGACAAAACACCAACCATGCTCAAGAGCAACGTCATTTATGAAATTCCATGCTTAGAATGCGAAGGTACTTACATCGGCCAAACAAATCAATGGCTTAAACAACGTATCACCCAACATGAAAGCGACTGTCGCTTAGGAAAAAATTCATGCGCAGTCGTAGAACACCAAAAAAGTACAGGACATGCATTTGATTTTCATAACGTAAAAGTTATTGACCATCAGGATAATTATAAAAAAAGATTATTCTTGGAAATGTGTCATATAAAAAGAAGCAAAGATTGTGTAAACTATAAATCTGATACGGGTCAATTAAGCAACATTTATTGCAAAATTTTAAATCACATATAGATTACCTCCGCCAGGTGAAAAACCGAAGATTGACACTCGCGTTGCACCGAAACTAGTCAGGCTGATTCTCACCCAGTCATGTAGCATCCGTTGAATGTTGTGTTTGTATCTTAATTTTACCAAAACTCTAGACCTGTAAGTTTTATTCGTGTGTTTTTCCAGAAATTGTTCATTATTGATGTAATTTATTTTTATTATAGTATTACTCCTGATGAAGTCACAAATGGTGACGAAATATTGAGTTGATGAGAAAATAAGAGTTTCAATTTCCCGACAGACCGCTTACCTGATATCCTAATATATTTAAATTAAAGTACGGTCGATAACAAGATTTTTAAATATATATATATATATATATATATATATATATATATATATATATATATATATATATATATATATATATATATATACAGGGTTGCGATAAAGTATGGAACCAAGTAAATATCTTTCGAACGAAAAGAAGAATATTTATGAAATTTTGCAGGTGAGTCCAATGGCGCAAAATGCATCTGATTTATGATTTTTTGTTGATAATATACTTCCGGTTGTACCGGAAATAGACCCTAAGTCGCTTATTTTAAATGGGATACCCTATATGTTATTACATTTTTGGATTCTACTCAACATTCTAGGCAGATTTTATGCATCATGTCATATACCTAAGTCTAAGCGTTTTTGACATATTTAGGTTTTAATGTCAAAAAGGACGATTGCAAGCCCTAATATAATTATCAGTTGTTCCTATAAGTGAGCCTTTTTTACTTACTTTGGGTTAGATTCCTTGTTGAAAAGGACCTACTTTAATAGATTTTGTATAATATTTGGATAACTAGTCATACAGGGTGGGCAAAAAATAAGATCTAAAATGAGATTGAGAAAACTGACAAAAATCATTTCAACTTCTTTTGAGTTTTTTACATTACCGTAAAAAAACGTTCAGATAAACAAATTGATGTTGTGTGTATGCATATGTAGTAAGTAATAAACGAGTATAACGATGATTTGAAATTCAAATACGATCGTCGCTATCCTAGATCTAATTGTTTAACGAATGAATGCAAAATTGCCATATAAAAATATCAAATTAGCAATATTTCGAAAACTTCAAATTTTAGGTGAAGATAACCTCATACAAAGTTACCTTCTTTTTTCAATGCTTAATACTACAAAATGAAGAATATGGTGGGTTCCATTTGAAAAATTGATTTTTGTCAGTTTTCTCATCTCATTTTAGATCTTATTTTTTGCACACCCTGTATAAACTAGTTATCCAAATATTATTCAAATCTATTAGAGTGGGTCCTTTTCAACAAGGAATCTAACCCAAAGTAAGTAAAAAAGGCTTTCTTATAGGAACAATTGATAATTATATATTAGGGCTTGCCAATCGTCGTTTTTGACATAAAAACCTAAATATGTTCAAAAACGCTTAGACTTAGGTATAGGACATGAATGCATAGAATCTGTCTAGAATCTTAAGTAGAATCCAAAAAATGTAATAATGTATAGGGTATCCCATTTGAAAT
>JARQZK010000943.1:5000-50000 GCA_030704885.1 Cynegetis impunctata | reverse complement strand
ACTGTGCCAGTATCAGGATTTCTTGGTAAATTCAGCCAGTTGATTGAGCTGGGTAATTTGAACTGGAAATCCGTTGAAACGATATGACAAACTCAGAAAATAATAGAAGCGAAATTAAATTGTTATTTTCACTTTATTCATAGGAGTATGATGACATTTTTAATCACATTTCAATTTGATCAAATGAGCTGCTTACTTCGTTATATTTCGGAAAAAAATTCAATTAGAGTACCTATACGCAGAAAAATCGAATTTTCAGAATTTATATGAAATAAGAGACAAAACTCGGCGTTACCACGCCACATTTCTGTTGCTGTTGTTTGATTCCGAAAATGTTCCCAGATGATCCTCAAAATTTCTTCATTTTTCGGCAAAAAATTTTGACTGTTCCAACTTGTCGCCGGTTTCCATTTTGAGCGGTAAACTTCAAAAGAAAATAGGAAACATTTGTGAGAAAATCCGTTTTGCTATCGCAGTGGAAACGTATCGAGAACGCAACTTGTAAACATTCGTGTCGTAGATTTTGAGTGTATTAAAACAATGGTTAATAATAACAATTTACACATTTATTAAAAGAAGAAAGTTCTACCAATGTAAAACTTAACACAATCACCACAATTAATTTTATAAACTCCTGCTTTATCATCTTTATGAACGGATTTATTATTTTTTATATGATTTCCTTAATTATTACCGGTACGATAAGCAATAAAAATTGAAAAATTATGTTTGTTATCTACTTTTGTTATTTTCAAATCCAAATAGTTAATGTCAATTTTTCGCAAACCATAATCAGGAGTTTATAAAATTAATTGTGTTTTACATTGGTAGAACTTACAGAAGTTTTCAAACTAGAATTTCAGAACACAAACGTAGCTTTGTTAATCTGAAGTCGGATTCACATTAAGCAAGCCATTTAATCCAAGAAAAACACACATTCAATTTCGATTTTAAAATATTAGATACTGAAAGTAAGGGAATTAAATTTAATTTTTCAGAATCATTACAGATAAATAAATACAAGCATTCCGGTCTCCTATTGAATAGCCAAATCAATCATACTTCAAGCCCCCTTCTTAATCTTTTCAAAATTACCGAACTACCTGACTAGCAGTTCAGAATTGGTTTTTCCTATTCTATTAATTATTTGTAACCATCTTTCTATTTATCCCTTCTACACAATTTGTCTTTTCTTGTTTTCCATATAACAGAGAATCATAGTTAGTTTGCCATTAACATCTTGTATGTTGCAAATGGTGTTTTTGCAACACATGATTGTAATACATGATATTTTAATCTTTCTTTCCCGTGACCTGGCACAAAAGCAGCATCTTTGGTTAGTATAATGTTGAATCTCTCTAGCCCGATTTTGTGGCATTGCTGTTCCAAAGAAATGAATTGCAGTTTTTACTGTTTATTGCTATTTTGTTTCCTGTTAAGGACGTTTGGTCGTACAATTTTTTATTCCAAGTTTTGTAAAAAATCCTTCGCCTACATTCCCAGTTTGGGAAACTTTTTAATGAATATAATACAAGCATTGAGTGCAGCCATATCAATAATTTCCATAAAACCATAAATAGCCATCTCCTACGAAGACATGTATATTCTCTGGTCATCTTATCGTCATTCTCAACTGCCTTTTGGTTTTATTATAGTAGATTAATACACGATGAATACGCTGCAAGCCGTGCGAAGTATAATTGAGTATTATACATATTGGTAATATATTTTTCTCAGATTACCTGGAAAGAAATAAATTACAGAAAAATATTTTGGAAGATAATTTCAAACCTCCTATCTGGGGTACCTAAAATACCACGCTCGGCCACGGAAAGGTTAATACTCTGTTGACCATAGCTTGGACTTGACAGACAAAAAAGCAATGAACTTCGGTTTATATACTTCAACTATCGAAATTTCTAGTTTCACAACATTCTTAAACACACAATCACATTCGAATACAATCTGGAATATTCCAGAGAGGTCCTGAAAAAAAAAAAAAGAAAAAAAAATTTTTGATATATATATATATATATATATAAATATATATATATATATATATATATATATATATACTTTATATATATCTCTCAGTATATATATATATATATATATATATATATATATATATATATATATATATATATATATATATATATATATATATATATAATCTCTTGATAATTATTAGCAATAACAGGCTTGTTGAATCTCAAAAAACTCGATTTTATTAAAAAGTTGACGTTTCGCCACTACATTCGCGGCTTTATCAAAACTTTTGAAATAATTGAAATTTCTTTGACATTTATTGATTTGAAAACATTTGAATATAAAAGGACTACTATGTTTCACTAAAATTTTTTGGCTGTAGCCGTTCTTTGTTATTTATTACGTGCTATTCAGTCCAAAATTAACATTCAAATCTGTTATTATTAGATGGTAAGGGAAACCACAGAAACCTTTACCCACGTAATGTTCGAAATAGGTTCAAATTATTTTGATTTTGAAGAGTCAAAGAATAGGGTACTATTTATCTTTTTTTCAAAAATTTCTCATTGCGGCTGTGGCCGTCTTCAGTTATTAATTACGTGCTATTTAGTCCAATATCAACAGAGAGGTATGTTGATATTTGATGGGAAGGGAACCACAGAAACCTTCACCCACGTAATGTACGAAATAGGTTTAAAATATTTGATTGTTGTTTTTAAAAAGACATTATTTGTAATTTTATAGATCACATGTTCTAAACTATACTTTCTTTTTAGAAAAATTCAAAATTCTAGATGTTTAGATTTTGTCTAAGAAGATGAGTTGTTATGGTTAGAGTTTGTTTGTTGAATTATTTTGTTTTGATTTATGCTGTTTCTTAGAAAAATTAAAGAATTAAATCTGCGTATATTGATCTCAAATGTTTGATATATGTTTTATCATTTACGACTTTATTTAAATTTTTTTGAAAATGTAACATTTCTGAAATTTTTCTGCGTTTTTAATCTTTTTCTATTTCTAAAATTTTTGTGCTATTAAAGTCAAAAGTATGATTCTCATTGTTTTTGTGTTTTATTAGTGCTGTGGTTTGTGTTCTGGTATATTTGTGTGCTTTTAATCTTTCTTCTAAATTTTGAAGAGTTTGTCCCATATATGATTTATTAAAATTATTACAGGGTATACTATAAACATCATGAGATTTTTGCAGAAGAGGTGTTTTACTTTTTAATTTAGAATATATTTGTTTAATTTGATTTTGTGCGGTGTGGGCTACTTTAATATCGTGTGGATTTAAAATTTGTGAAATTTTATTACTTAAATGAGGAATATATGTTGATATTGGACTAAATAGCACGTAATTAATAACTGAAGACGGCCACAGCCGCAATGAGAAATTTTTGAAAAAAAGATAAATAGTACCCTATTCTTTGACTCTTCAAAATCAAAATAATTTGAACCTATTTCGAACATTACGTGGGTAAAGGTTTCTGTGGTTTCCCTTACCATCTAATAATAACAGATTTGAATGTTAATATTGGACTGAATAGCACGTAATAAATAACAAAGAATGGCCACAGCCGAAATATTTTAGTGCAACATAGTAGTCTTTTTCTATTCAAATTTTTTCAAATCAATAAATGTCAAAGAAATTTCAATTTTTTCAAAAGTTTTGATAAAGCCACGAATGTCGTGGCGAAACGACAACTTTTTAATAAAATCGAGTTTTTTAAGATTCAACAAGCCTGTTATTGCTAATAATTATCAAGAGATTAGAAATAGTTCACAGGCAACAACAATTCGAATAAATATATATATATATATATATATATATATATATATATATATATATATATATATATATATATATATATATATATATATATATATATATATATATATATATATATATATATATATATATATATATATATATATATATATATATATATATATATATATATATTATATATGTATATATATATATATATATATATATATATATACATATATATATATATATATATATATATGTATATATATATATATATATATATACAGATATATTTTGCATTATGATTGAGTTTAAAAATTTCTTATGATTCTAAGCAAGTTAGTTCGGTTCCGGCAGATACTTCGAATATCTGAAAATTAATAACGATAAGGAAAAAACAGATTCGACATTTTAATCACACCTTCTGGACTATAATCGTTGCTTCAATAACGAATTCGAAATATTACATACAGAGAATGAGGGCTATAAACTTAATTTGTTAGAAGTTCTTGAAATATTCATTAAAAAATATTTTTCAGAAATATATATATATATATATATATATATTTCTGAAAAATATTTTTTAATGTAGATTTCAAGAACTTCTAACAAAGTTATCTGCCGGAACCAAACTAACTTGCTTAGAATCATAAGAAATTTTTAAACTCAATCATAATGCAAAATATATCTTGCTGAACGACCAGGTTGACTTGATATATTCTCCTATATTTAGTGTATTCAAACAATAATAATTTTTCCAAGAACATTCTATCGTACCAATTTGGGAAATCCACTCGATTAGCCCTTCTTGAAATATATTCCTAATGTCTATTTAGGTATCTGCAATAATTCTTTCCCACCCGTAAGCGCAAATCTTTAATTCTGTATTCAGTTCTTAACTCAATCTACCCGATGATGGTCTAGTGACCTAAACTGCAATCGCAGTGTTATATTTTTTAAAGTATTTTTGTGATAATAAACGTAGTAAATTCAAGTTTTGTTTTTGTTCATCATGTTAAATTATCACGTAGTAACGACGGATTCCATCAACTATTTACCATATTCTCTTGAATATTATTCCAATTTCCTTTACAACAAACTTTTCCTTGATATGGTCTTCAAAATATATAATAACCCAAATTTTAATTTTCAAACGTGGTTCTGGAAAATCCTCATGTAAAAAACAGTTAAAATGAAAATCGAAATATCTCTTTGGAACTGAACGAACAGTGAAGGAAACTGAGCTAGATTCACAAAGAAAATTGCTGAAATATTCAAGAGTATAACGAAGTGGTATAATTACTCAAGACGGAAATGGAAAATAACAGTTTTTCCGATGAGGAATGACCGCTTCTATTCTGCCTGGGTATTTTCAAACGAAAATAGTAATCCACTCACCTCGGATTTTCTTAATGGAGGCGAGGGAAAATGGTTGATGTTATTTTTTCAACGTTTTTCTTTCACGCCACTTTATGCGCGTCACTTTTAGAACATTAAAAAGCTCTCTTGTTTCAGTTTTTCCTTTGTTATTTTCATGTTTTCGGTCATATTAATCGATCTTTGTATGTAAACCTAGAATCTGTGTTAAAAGCTGTTTGTATCGAAAGATTTTTTTCATGTGGAAGGTTCTTTTGCTTTATAGAAAACATGAGAGAAATTTCCCACTGAACAAGAAACATCATAAGTCTATTTTGTGATGTTCTTTTTAGAGACTTTTCGTGATGTTTATTTAAAACGTTAAAAAGATATCTCCTAAATGTTTAAATTTTATAACCAAGTTCATTAACATCCATGTTATGTAATTAAAACATATTTTAGATGTACACAATACTACTTGAATTCGCAGTGATATACACATCCTATGAACTTCTTTTCAGCAACTTCTTTGAGGAAACATCCATACGATGTTAATTTGTATAGGTCTCACTAATGTTACATACAGAACATTACTGCAATATTACAAATTAACATGTTTCTGAGATAATCACATTTTGTAGTTACTTTTACAACTTTCGAACTACTCTTTAGTAACTTCCTGCGACTGGGTGAGCTGTTTGAATGATGTATTCATAAAATTATAAAAAAGAAGAAAACAGAAGACGAAAAAACAATGACAAGCATGATATATGGCGGATCGTGGCGTACAAGTAGGTTATAATATAAGTGGTGGCAGCGTCGTTTTCAGTTTCGCTGTTTTATTTCAGTAAAAGCATTTTCTTGTTATAATGGACGAACAACAGTTATCGGTAAGTATTCCAAAATCATAATTATTAAAACTTAAATATACTCATTTTAATACTTTAATCGGCTATTCAACATTGAAATTCCCAGTGGAGGGATATACCGTTGATATACCGTAACGTTTCGTAAAGTTTTGATAGTTTGAAATTTTTATAGTTTTAATATTAAAAGAATATTCTAATAAATATTTTGTAAACCAGCTATAAGGTATCAGTAATCTTTATAAATTCAGATTTAAATCGTGTTAGGTTATAGCAACTACAGCTTGATATATACAGTTGCACACAAATTCAATTTTTGTTAAGATGTGTCATATATCACTTTCCACACTTGTTATGTAATATGCCTACACTATTATATTTTTTTAGGTTGGATTCCCGGACAGGATATTTGTTTTTAGGTTGGATTTCTTTTTCTGGACAAGATATTTATTTTAAGGCTGGATTTGTTTTATTTTTATTTTCAGTGTTCTATTTATTAATAGTTAATATACTATTTAAATCTTCTAATGCTTTTTTATTTTAAATGTACAGGGTGAACAACTAAGAACGGCTGTAGGCCACATCTCAGAAAAGAATATTGGTACAAATAAAAAACATTACCTTTTGGAAAGAAAAATCGCTAGAAAATATTTAAGAGTTTCTAAAATATCCACTAGGGGTGGAATGAGCATTCAAAATCATAATACTGTGATTATCTCCAAAAAAGACATATACCAAAAGGTGACCTAAAAATGCAACTTTTGAAATCTTTATGATTGTATATTTAGGATACCTTTAGTTTTTATTTCTTGGTGATAATCACCTTATTATATGTTTTTAATTGTTTTTTCCATTCCCTAGCGGATATTTTAGTAACACAAAAATATTTTTCAGGTTAATTTTCCTTGAGGTATTTTTTTTAAGTTGAATCATGATTCTTTTTTGAGATATGGCCGGCAGCCTGCGTTTTTAGTTGTTCACCGTATATTTGCTGAAACATCTATCTATAGGATGTAATCTAGAATGTTTGAGGTATATTATTTAGAGGTTTAAGTAATATCCATACAACATCTAAAAGAATATACTGTATCGTTTTTGAAATGTTGCATTCAGTTCATTGGTAAGATATTGTTTCATAGACATTGCATCAACATGTACTAGATGTTAAAAGGCATTTCTGAATGTAACAGAAATGTTGCTTTTAGTTCATTATAAAGACTTCTAGTAACATCACAGTAATGTAAAAAGGCAGCGCTTTAACATCGCTGAGAAGTTCAGTTGTAACATCACAAAAGTTAACAGCCCTAAGCTGGTCATAAGCGGTTGTGAAGATGTGCATGTGATGAAAACAAGAGGAAAAAAGGGAAGAACATTAGCACAATGTGATGTTAAATTAACGTGACTGTAACAATTATTTGCATAGTGGGTTGTGAAAATCTCACGATAAAACATTGTTCAATCAGCCTCGAATATTTTTTTTAAAATTATGAATTGATGTGGCCACTACTTGATTAAAACCCATAACAATATTATTAGAAAAACTATCGCAGCGAGTTGCATTAGATGAGCAGGTTTTCATAACGTATCCAGTTTTAACTAAACTACGTACTTACAAACTTTCAACCCTATTTCTATAAAACTGCGCCCTTTACCATGTAAACAAGATTTATTTCTTCCCCATGGGGTCAACCTCCAACTCATTCGAACCAAAATCAATCCCATCCAAGATATCATACAAAACTACCTAGATATTGCTTCTGTTGTGTGAAAAAATTTACTTCCCCCTGGGGGGAACCCCTCAACCAATTCGAACCAAAAACAAATCTCGTGTAAGATATCATGCGAAACTACCTACTCACAACCTTTCAATCCTATTGCTCCAAAATTACGCCCTTTATCATATAAACAAGATTTATTTCTTTCCCCAGGAGGTCAACCACCCAACCAAATCCAACCAAAACCAATCTCATCCAAGATATCATACAAAACTACCTAGATACAAACATTCAACCCTATTTCTACAAAATTGCGCCTTCTGTCGTTTAAACAAGATTTATTTCCCCCCCAATGGGGTCAACCCCTCAACCGATTCGAACCAAAAACAATCCCATCTCAGATATCATGCGAAACTACCTTTTTTTTTTTTTTTTTTTTTTTTTCCGGAGAGGAAAATGCATTTACGCACTGCCCCAGCGGGATGTGTTCTGGGCTGGGGGGAGTGTTGGGGCTCACAAGGCAGATCTTATGGCTAATTTTTGTACTACCCACTAAAAACCTCTCCGCGACGGTTAATACCCTCCCGCGGATGTTCTAGGAGGGGGTTTTCCTATCTGTACCACTCCCGGAAAATAGACATGTTTGTCCAGGCGCATCAGGAGCGGCGTAGGAAGTTTAAAACACACATACAGAAACCAACTCACAAGTAACTATATAAATAACATAAAACCCTAAACTAATACACAAAACCTAGAACGTGACTGAATGTACGAATGTATGTACAAACCCTTTCCCTCAGTCATGGTTTTCGGCACGCCTATCCTCCTCCTCCTTAGCCCTCATAATATCCGTGATGCCCTCGAAAATGACATTCCATGTCTTCTCATCATCTATCATTTCCTGTATGATGTCGTCGACCGCGGGCATGGCCCCGAGACCTTCAATCATCCGGGCTCGTCTACGACTCCATCTGGCGCACCACCAAATCACATGCTCAGGGCTGTCCTGGGTACCGCACTCCCCACACAAGTCACCGTCTGTCTTCCCTATCCTCAGCGTGTAAGTTCCGAAAGAGCCATGACCGCTCAGGAACTGCGAGAAGTAATAATTTGTTCTTCTGTGGTCGTATCAGTACCAGGTTTCTCACGTCCCTGATCAGCCGTTTCGTCCACGCTGCTACTTCTCTCCCTCCCAGCCATCTTTCCTGCCATTTTGAGATGGTTCTCTTCCTGGCCATCCTTCTGTTACCAGGCAGCCGTCCGCCGATGGTGAACAGGGAACATACCTCCGCCACCATCAGATCAAATGGCGGGAAACCAGCTATGACCTGAGCTGCCTCGGCGGATACCGTCCTGTAAGCCGATGCAACTCTCAGAAGGCCCTTTCGCTGCATCGATATGCATGCTCCTCTCTGCTTTCCTTGCTTCAAGGCGTCCCTCCAGACTGGTGCTGCGTATAATAGCGTACTATGCACAACGCTGCATAGGATTCCCCTTTTTTTATGCAGAGGCCCCCCCCACGTTGGGGAGGATGCCCTGCAAAGCCGCCAGCTTCTGAGAGGCCTTGTCTACCATGTGCGCTATATGCGCGGAAAAGGACAAATTTCTCTTCAGCACAACACCCAGGTACTTTAACTGGGGAACCGGGAGTCTCCCCGTACCAAGCACGTCGAAGGTCAGATGCCCAACAGACCTTGGGCCCCTCACTATCAAGAGTTCCGTCTTCTCAGCAGCCACCTCGAGTACCCTCTCGCCGAGCCAACCGCGCGCCCTACGCACTGCGTCGACAACTCTGCTTCTGGCCTCCTGCGGGCTTCTCGCTTCCACCACAAAGGCGAGGTCATCGGCGTAGGCGACGGGGTGAATGCCCTCTCCGTACCACAATTTCAGGACCCCGTTATACATAATGTTCCATAATGTTGGGCCCAGAACTGAGCCCTGTGGAACACCCATACTACATTTTCTGTTTACCACCCCCATCGAGATGGTTCTCCCGAGGAAGTAGTCCTCCGTGCACCTCACCAGATACTCGCTAATCCCCATATCCCTCATTTCATCTATTGTGGCTGCCCAACTGGCCATGTTAAAGGCATTTCTGATGTCGATAGTCACCAGCATGACAACTTTTGCCTGGGACCCTCGCACCACGCTCACGACCTCTTTCAGAGCTGTCACCGTAGATCTTCCGGTGCGAAATCCATGTTGGTGGGGGGAAATGTGAGCACCATTCTCCAGCTCCTCCGTGAGCCTCGCGACTAACATCTTCTCGAAGAGCTTCCCCACGCAGCTCAGGAGGCAGATCGGTCTAAAGGAAGAAGGGTCGGCCGGGTCCCTCCCCCTCTTCGGGAGGAGGACCACCCTAGCTCGCTTCCACTCATTTGGAAGCCTCTGTTGCTCTAGGCAGCTATTGTACAAGCGTAGTAGGAAGGCCGGGGCCTTATCTAATACCACGCGCAGCGCAGTCACCGTGCGAAACTACCTATTTACAAACTTTCAACCCTATTGCGATCTTTATCGTGTACACAAGATTTATTTGCCCCCCAGGGGGGTCAACCCCCAAACCAATTCGAACCAAAAACAATTCCATACAAGATATCATACGACACTACCTATTTACAAATTTTCAACCCTATTGTTTCAAAATTTCGCCCGTTATCGTGTAAACAACGCTGAAATACATAAGCACATACATACATACGAACATATATATATATATATATATATATATATATATATATATATATATATATATATATATATATATATATATATAGAGATATATGAAATTGAGTTTTTGGTGCCAAGCATCATAAAAAGTCATGAAACGAAAAGCTATCATGGTCCTAGGTCCAACTTTGCTAATCGCACCCATTTTAATGTGGTTTTCAAAGAAAACCTGCTAAAAACACATGTTTGATAGCGAAAGTAAAAGGACTTGACAAGAGACATCTTAAGAAACTTAGGGATGTCAATAAAATGTTAGGGGTTGACCTCACCAAAATGATAAAGCTAGTTGAAAGTTGGTTGCATGAGGATAGTTATAAGAAAGGGGAAATTGCTGGTATTTTGAGAATCAGCGAGCTGGAAATGGAGGAAGTTTCGCTGACAAACAACACGAAGGATTCAGAGGCATTCAGGTTGAAGCAAAAAGCCCTGAACGCGTTTGAAGGTAACACTTGTGACTTAATATAATAACTTTTTTCTAAGTGAGAATATTTTTTAAAAAATCATCTTATTAGTTGAAGAATATTTATCGAAATATTTGTTTCTTAAGTGTCACTATTTATCAATAAAGTCACATACGTTTTGGGTTGTTGGCACATTCTCAAGTTTAATGCTCCGAAAGTATAGTTGTTCTTGAAAATAAGACCAATAAAAAAGAATTAGTACATTCATATTCTAATAAACTATTAAATAAATTTTGAATTGATGTAGCTGTTACTTGGTTGAACCCCATAACAATAGTATTAGAAAAACACTTGTTTGATTTTAACTGTTATTATATTTGACTCTATGACCCGACGTTTCACCACACGGTGGCTTCTTCGGAAAAAATGAATTACTAAAATCTTTTTTTTTTAACAAAGTCTAGGTATATAAGTCGAACACATAGAAATTTCGTCAAAAGAATTAAAGAACATAAACGCTGCTTCGTAAACAATAAGAGAGATTCTAATTATTCCTATCATTTGCTAGGTGAGAATCATTCATTCAATAAAGATTTCCATATTTTACATAGAGAGCATAGAGGATTGAAATTAAACTTTTGGAAAGCCCTAGAAAATAACAGATATGCAAATTCTGATCTGTTACTGAACGAACAAATTGACTTAAATCATTCTCCACTCCTAAGTATGTTCAATACCTGATGTAGTTTGGGTAAGTTTTCTGGAAGGATTACCTGCCCTCCACCCTGATGTTTTATGTAAAACTAAAAATACCAGTACCGAGTACCAAAAATATCTCTTGATTCGGCTCCCGGTTACACACAATCTAGATATATACTTATAGGTTTCGTAAATATATATATATATATATATATATATATATATATATATATATATATTTATATATATATATATATATATATATATATATATATATATTATTTATTTATTTGAATATATATATATATATATATATATATATATATATATACAGTATGGTGCGAATGAAAGGAATAAATTCGTTATTTCGTAAACCGGCGACTTTAAGGAAAAACGAAAAATTTTAAAACGTCATCTATGCGAGCGTGATGACGTCATCGCTAAAATTCTTAAATGGAAATGTGGGTGTTGTAATACATTATTTGAAAGGTCTTTTGAATACCTATTCAGCCATATCAATATGTACAGTAATATGTACATTGTATTTGTTTAAAAAATTAATAAAATTTTAATATTGAAGTTTCGCTTATCACTTGGTGAAACATGATTAAATACTGATATTTAAAATAAAAACACTTGGCTTTAAGTTTCACAAATATATTTGTGAAACTTAAAGCCAAGTGTTTTTATTTTAAATATCAGTAATAAAATTTTATTATTACAATAAATATTCAATATGTATTACTCATTAAATACAACGAAACCTAAATTAAGTGCTCAAATTGTTCACCTTCAGGTAAAATACAATGAGAAAGACGTGCCGCGAACTCTTCTCGAACCTTCTCTATAACTTCCAAGGTTATTTGTGCAACCTCAATACGTATCCTTTCTTTGAGTTCATTGATATTTTGTGGTTTATTCTGGTACACTTTGCTTCTCAAGTATCCCCATAAAAATAAATCGAGAGGAGTCAAATCAGGTGACCTAGGCGGCCATTCTATGGTTCCTTTTCGATCTATCCACCGATTTGGAAAGACGTTGTTCAAATAGTTGCGCACCAAGACAGCATAGTGTGGAGGCGCACCATCTTGCTGCAGTCATAAATCATTTCTGTTTGGAAACAGCCGGTTCAATTCGGGTAGCAAGAAGCTTTGAAGAAATTCAAAATATCGAGCACCTGTTGAGGTTCCTTCGAAAAAGTATGGTCCAATAATCCTATTATCTATTATTCCCGCCCAAACATTAACTTTCTCTGGGTATTGAGTACGGTACTCTTGCATCCAGTGTGGATTTTCTGTATCCCAGTACCGATAAGTTCGACGATTGACATGACCGTTCAGTAGAAATGTAGCTTCATCCGAGAAAAGAACCTTTTTTAAAAACATCGGATCTCTGTTATTTTGTTCCATCATAATTTCACAAAACTCAATTCTTTTATCAAAATCATCTTTCATAAGCTCTAGTACTAAACTTACTTTGTAGGGATGCAACTTTTCCCTCTTTAGCTTTCTATGAACTGTTGAATGGTCCATGTCATTATCTAATGCTACTTGCTATGAACTGAAAGGCTAACAGAACATCTAGTTGTTTGTTTTCTGATATTGGTTTTCTACTACCTTTAGGGAGGTCTTTGACATGGCCCGTTTCTCTGAATTTCTTCTCAATTTTGCTTATAGTGGATTGTGAAATTGGTCCTCGGTTGGGGTATTTATTATTAAATAACGTACATACTTCTTTCTGCGTACGTGCTTTATCTCCACAACCAATCATTATTAGAATTTTTCAATTATTTGCGTTTCAGTCAGCTTCATGTTGATAGATACAAAGACTTTTTGAATTCGTCTAATACAATAATACTATCAATCACTTGACAGAAAGTTAATTATGTCGAAGTGTCAATGTTGATGTTGATAAGGTAACTAGATTTTTAAAAACATTTTATTAATTTTTTAAACAAATACAAAAATCAATTACTGTACATATTGATGGCTGAATAGGTATTCAAAAGACCTTTCAAATAATGTATTACAACACCCACATTTCCATTTAAAAATTTTAACGATGACGTCATCACGCTCGCATAGATGACGTCAAAAATAGAAAGGTATCCTTACGAATAGCCCGTTATTAAATAAAAATCGACGGGTTTCAGGATTTTTCCTTAAATTCACCGGTTTACGAAATAACGAATTTATTCCTTTCATTCGCACCATACTGTATATATATATATATATATATATATATATATATATATATATATATATATATATATATATATATATATATATATATATATATATTTATATATATATATATTATATATATATATATATATATATATATATATATATATATATATATATATATATACTAGCTGACCCGGCAAACGTTGTTCTGCCATATAAATTATTTTTATCCATCTATCTTTCTATCTATTCATCTATCTGCCGATGTATGTCTACCTATCTAACTATCTATCTATCTAGATAGTAATCTATCTTTCTATCTATCAATCTATCTGACCCGGCAAACGTTGGATAAATTATGAAAATGGCTTTAAAAAAATATGTGTTGTTGATAGAAAGGTGAAAATTTAGAGTTATATGTATTTTTTAATGCAACATCATAAAAAATTTTGTCCAAAAAATTTATAAAAATGTTTATGGTGAACCACCCCAATCACTTTATTATATTATTATAGGGGTAAAAATATATTACGACCTATTCTCAGACCGACTATTGTTATTTTCGATTGCCATCTTGCAACCCTATTGCGGATCTGTGGATAAAATTTTAAAAAAATGAAGATTGCGATGGAAAAATAGGGTACTGAAAATTTTATGTAAAACTATGATACCAAGATTTCAGTATTTCATTCTATCTGATGAAGCCACCGAGTGGTGAAACGCCGCATCATAGAGTCGAATATAATAACCGTTAAAAACAAGCATGAGTTTGTCGAATAATATAATTTTTCTTAATTAATCAAATTTTATCCGATTATTATTTTTGAACATTCCACAACACACGTAAAATCGATTCATTCATCCATGTTATGTTTTAATTGAGTGAATCAGCAATAGAGATTTGAATATAGAAACTAAAAGATATAAGGTATCTGAGACAAATAAGGCCCACCTAACGCAAAACATTTTTTTTAGTGAAAACGACATACAGAAGAAAATTAAAATATATTGAACAAAAAACTCATATTATATTCTAAGTGAAACATTAACTAAAACAAGTTAAAGAAGATGTAATATAATAAAAATCATAGTTTCTAAAAACCATGTAAATGGGCCTTATTTCGGCCAATGATATAATAAGGCCCGTATCATATAAATGTAATAAAAGGCTACAAACTAAACAGAAAATCATTTCAATAATGTATTAACAGAGTTTCAACCCAAAATAAAGTTCTGGAAGGTACTCAAAAAATTGTTAGGCATCACATGCGATGCAAATATAGTCGCCATCATCAGACTCTGAATACCCTAAACATTCTTCGTGGGCCCATGTGTTGCAATTAAGGCAGCGCCTCATATCTTTTTCACGGGATTCCTGGCATAGTGGACAGTATACCATAATAAATTACTATTACTTTTATTCACCGTGCCCATCTTCAAAGTTTACGTGCGCCTTATTTCTGACATGCACTATTTAAGGTTAGGTCACTGTTGCAAAAAAAGCAAATGAAAAATTTCGAAATTTTTGGTAAATATCAACTCGTAAAATGCGCAACTTACCAATAGAATTAAACCACCACTCGTTCAGTTCAAATTATGTCATGGAGAACGAATTCATTTTGTGAAAAATTTTGTAAAACATAAGACTTTGCGCGGTATGTCCAACAAGTGGCACTTTTCTCCTTGAGTGAAAGCGTGGGGACCGCGCTCTATCTAGGTAAAATTACTTGGAACTATATCCGAACCGATTGGTGGATATAATAGTTTCAGTTTGTTTTTAGTTGTATTTTTCTGGAAAGTGGGCCTCATTACCTGCTGGGCCTTATTTGTCTCAGGTACCTTATTTCAAATAAGATCGACACAGTTATATATTTTATTTTTACCCCGAGGCGAAGCTAAGGGGTTATAGTATCACGACAACGGATATCCATATAACACATATGATTTCATAAGAAAAATGTTTTCAAAAATTTTTACCCACGAAGAATAAAAATGCTGTAGCGTTTTTTAGATTTTTTTGTCCATAGACATGTGGTGCTATCTATAAATCTTAAACCTGAACCAATTTTTACAATAATGAAATGAAATGATGGCATTTAATGTGTAGTTTTTTAATTTATTTAATACATTCAAAATTTATTGACGTGGCGCCACGTCAGAAATGAAGAAATTAGTGAAAATTATGAATTTCACTAAAATTTTTGATTATGTCTCAAATACTATACATTTTCCATGAGGAAAAATGACTTATCAGGCATTACAACATGTACATTCGCCGAGGAGTTTTATCATTCCTAGTAGACCTGTGTCGATCGTGATTGATCGAATCTTTTTGATTCGATCGCAACCTATACACGAGTGATCGAATCACGAATTTCTAAAAGACCCGATCTTATTTAACCCGATCCCGATTTACTTGACAAGACTTACCAAATTGTACTTTATTTTCATATGTTTTTATACAACAGTATATAACTAATTGCTTGTTGATACAATCGTTTACATGCTTTCATTCGTCGCAATCTTTCTCGTGTTGTTTTGAATTTGACACGTAATCCAAAAGGAACCGATTTTTTCAGGAACGCTCGCGTAGAAGTGTCGCGACCTGTCGATCTCTCAGTCTTTTGGGTCGCGAACTCGATCGATCGCGTCTTGATCGAGATCGAATTCAGTTTGAGATCGAATCAGTGACATGCTGATATATGTACTGTCGATCTCTCTGTCTTTTGGGCCGCGAACTCGATCGCGTCGTGATCGAGATCGAATTCAGTTTGAGATCGAATCAGTGACATATATAGGTATGACCCCCGACACGCGATTTAATATTCAGGTTTTGCTTGCGTGTTTTAGTGAACTTAGTTGGTATTAACGTCGTCTCCTCTATCCACATTTATATACATTAATGAAGCGTCTATCTATAATAAAAGAAGCTCTTTAGAACCGAAAAGAGCCTCTCAAATTTTGTTTCTTAATCACAGTTTGGAGTAAATTATCATTTTTGATATTAAAAACTATCAGTTATTTACTTTTTTAACATTTTTATGTTGTTTTTCACTCATGTAAGTTATCTTATTAATATATATATATTCTACCTGGTTCACCGGTTCAGCAGTCGTCATTCGTTACAAAGGAACTGCGACCTGCGACCCAAATGATCGAAATGATCGAATCTTTTTAACCCGATCACCATACGAATGGGTCATGATCGACCCGGGTCTCGACAAATGATCGATCGACACAGGTCTAATTCCTAGTGCTACGCAGTAGGGTGTCTGGATTTTTTTATTTGAATGATAGGTAGATAAACGATTATTCTTGAAGTGAATTAACTCATGCAAAATTAGTACCATCAGAATTGTAGTAGAAAAAACCACAGTTAATTTTGTTAAAAGTAAATTGAATTCTACTGATTTATTGAAAACAAGCATCTCAGTTTAATGGTGGTGCAGTTTCCCATATTATCACGATCCACAAACTTCTATATCTACCTACAATTTTTGTTGAATAATTTTCAATAATAAACGAAAAAAATTAAACAAAACATGTTTGTTCCAAGAATCAAATGCGATAGTTGCGACAAATATTGCGAAACGTTGAACTTGAAGCTAGTTTCATGATACTTCACGACATGGAATTCGCATTCATCCTTCAAGGGAAAATGTTAGAACATTCGACTTCATCGCCACACATGTTGGAAACACTAGACAGTCTGTTTCGCTCCTCAACGACCTCATTAGTAGTTTCCCGTCTATCGACCGAGAGAGTAACGATATCAAATCCAAATAACCACCTGAAACTTTCTATGAAAATCCCTAATGACATGCGAAAACGTCACAGCGGCATACCGGAATGCTTGAGGCGCACTGGCGTTGATAGTATGCAGATCCGAGCTTGCACTATCGACAGCAACACGTATTTGCTTTTCATGGAGAGCTTTCGATCAATCCACATGGTTGTTCAATATAATATAACAGAACAAAGCTTTTCTCGTCATGCCTTGAATTCAATTTTCCATCATCAATATACATGCAAATTTAATTCCAAGCCCCATAAAAAATAGGGGTTAGATCCTTATGTAACCCGTTCAAAATTAATTTCAAATTATTAATATGGTAATCATATTATCCCAAAACCAAACCCAAATAATCAATCAAATGTTCACTTCCAGTCACAGATTGAAGCTGGAAATAACTTTTTATCTAGTTGCGGTGTAATTAACGCATTTCCTCAATGTGCTTCTGTCCTTCCTATCACTTAATAATGCATTATGGGGTTATCTATTATATTAGTGAAAATTGGAGAGGGGGACACAATTTATGAGAAATTTACACAAGAGGGAGCGACTCGGAATCCTCAGTATCTGGTTCTTGTGAGTATATTTAGGATCCGCTAAGTGCTTCTTTCAACAAGCGTGGAAGTTATTAGGCGGAAATGAAACTCTTCATCTTTTGGGCATAGTCTCGAATATTGGATTAGATTTTTAGAGGTGAATCATCGCAGCTTTTAACTTTTTACTTAAATTATTCAGTAAGTAAATGGTATACTGTTTTCTTGGAATATTACGAGCACTTGACTTTACACAATTTATATTAATAAATATATACAGTCTACAGCAAAAACCATATTTTTTAAATTTCTGAAATTTAGTGAGAAGTTAAGTCTAATCATGTAGATTCCCACTAAGACGGGGTTTTTTGAAATTCCGCCGTTAAGGGGTTGAAAAAGGGTAAAACGTGTTTTTTGATGTTTCTCGCAAAATAATGGACTTAGCGATCCCGTTCTTCCACCAAATTGTTATGTAAAATGAACTCTAGAAAGTAGTTTCTCAGTTTTTTGAAATTCCATCATTTAGGGGTACAAAAGGGGTAAGTCTGTTTTTTTATATTGGCTATTTTCGGCAAAATAATCGACTTAGCGATTCCGTTCTTCCACTACAATGTTCCTTATAATTTTATTAAAAAACCATCTTCTGCATTTTTTGATGTTGTATCATTTAGGGGTTGAAAGAGGGTGAAATGTGTTTTTCGTATATTGGCTATTTTTGGCTGATTCTCGCAAAATAATGGACTTAGCGATCGCGCTCTTTCACGAAAATGTTAAGTAAAATTAACTCTAGAAAGTAGTTTCTCAGTTTTTTGAAATTCCATCATTTAGGGGTGCAAAAGGGGTAAGTCTGTTTTTTTATATTGGCTATTTCCGGCAAAATAATCGACTTAGCGATTCCGTTCTTCCACTACAATGTTCCTTATAATTTTATTAAAAAACCATCTTCTGCATTTTTTGATGTTGTATCATTTAGGGGTTGAAAGAGGGTGAAATGTGTTTTTCGTATATTGGCTATTTTTGGCTGATTCTCGCAAAATAATGGACTTAGCGATCCCGCTCTTTCACGAAAATGTTAAGTAAAATTAACTCTAGAAAATAGTTTCTCAGTTTTTTGAAATACCATCATTTATGGGTGCAAAAGGGGTACGTCTGTTTTTTTTTATATTGGCTATTTCCGGCAAAATAATCGACTTAGCGATTCCGTTCTTCCACTACAATGTTCCTTATAGTTTTATTAAAAAACCATTTTCTGCATTTTTGATGTTTGTATCATTTAGGGGTTGAAAGAGGGTGGAAATGTGTTTTTCGTATATTGGCTATTTTTGGCTGATTCTCGCAAAATAATGGGACTTAGTGATCCCGCTCTTTCACGAAAATATTAAGTAAAATTAACTTTAGAAAGCAGTTTCTCAGTTTTTTGAAATCCCATCATTTAGGGGTGAAAAAGGAGTGAGTCTGTTTTTTTTATTGGCTATTATTTATATTGAAAATTTTTAATTTAATACATGTTAACAAATTGGATTTTTATACAAATAAACAAATGATTTGATAAATTTTTATCCTTTTTTTAATTGTCTTCAACCATGCTCGAAAAACCATAAAGCGCTACGAGTACGCGTTAAAAAAAAATTATTAAAAAATGTATTTTCCCAATAACGAATATGTAATATATCTCAATAAATTCATACGTATACATATATGGATACGCGGGCGAAGCCGCGACGGGTCCCGCTAATATATATATATATATATATATATATATATATATATATATATATATATATATATATATATATATATATATATATATAAATATATAGAGATATATATATATATATATATATATATATATATATATATTTTATATATATATATATATATATATATATATATATATATAATATATATATATATATATATATATATATACTAGCTGACCCAGCAAACGTTGTTCTGCCATATAAATTATTTTTATCTATCTATCTTTCTATCTATTCATCTATCTGCCGATGTATATCTACCTATCTAACTATTTATCTATCTAGATAGTTATCTGTCTTTCTATCTATCTATCTACATATCTATCTAACCCGGCAAACGTTGTTCTGCCATAAAAATTATTTTTATCTATCTGTCTTTTTATATATTCATCTGCTAATGTATCTCTATCTATCTAGATAGTTATCTATCTTTCTATCTATCTATCTATCTATCTACATATCTATTCATCTATCTATCTGACCCGGCAAACGTTGTTCTGCGATATAAATTATTTTTATCTATCTAAATAGGGGTTGATCATAGAGGGGTGAAAATTTCGGGTTGTATATATTTTTGAATGCTGTATCATAAAAAAATAAAACAGAAAATGTTGTCAGAAAAATAAAGAAAAAAATTGAGGGGTGGACTACCCTTAACATTTAGGAAGATGAAAAATAGATTTTATCGGATTCTTAGACCTAACCGATATGCACACAAAATTTCATGAGAATCGATCGAGTTATTTCGAAGGAGTTTAACAAATAAAAAATAAGGGTTGATCGTGGAAGGGTGAAAATTTAGGATTGTATGTATTTTTATATGCTGTATCATAAAAAAATAAAAACAAAAAATTTTGTCTAAAAAATAAAAAAAAATTTTAGTGGTGGACTACCCTTAACATTTAGGGGGATGAAAAATAGATGCTGGCCGATTCTCAGACCTACTAAATATGCTCACAAAATTTCATGAGAATTGGTCAAGCCGTTTCGGAGGAGTATGGGAACGAACATTGTGACAAGAGAATTTTATATATAAAATATATATATATATATATATATATATTATATTATATATATATATATACATATATATATATATATATATATATTTTATATTATATATATAATATATTTATATATATCTATTATATATATATATATATATATATATATATATATATATAATATTTATATATATCTTATATATATATATTATATATATATATATATATATATATATATATATATATATATATATTTAAATATATAGATTACGGGCCGAAATGTATTATTTAAATGAAAAGATATTCGGGGAAAACAGCACTACGAGGGTGAGAGAAATGTAAGGCTCTTCATTTGTACTCACGAGCTTTCCGAACACTTTGTTCCCTAGACCAGACAGATAATGTAATTAACAGCAGGACTGACGTACAAGGATTGAGGTTATAAGAAAACTTGGATTCCAGTAGGCATCGAAATTGGACGAATAATACACGGGAGTTGGACGATGAATGATTAAGAAGAAGAGTATAATTTTGCCCGTTCCTTTTTGTGGCTTTGGCTCTCTGTGGTTCTGTCTTGTCATTGTTTATGTATTTTTATAATGCGACTTTCGTCGGATGCTCAGGTTTCTTTTTGGATTTATTCAATATTGAAATAATTTGATTATTTTGTTTTACCTTCAGTATCTCTCTGGCAGCTTTTATTGCAACTTTCTCTTGTGCATCAGGCATATAACCTCATATTTGTTTGGAGCTAACGTTTTATTGCTTTTGTTGTTTAGTGTTAATTTAACTCATAATTGTTTTGTTCTTTTTAGCTCCTGAAGATGAAACATAGTGTTCCGAAGACTTGAGATCACAAATAAAGAGCCTAACATTTCTCTCACCCTCGTAGTGCTGTTTTCTTCGAATACCTTTTCATTCATTTATATATATATATATATATATATATATATATATATATATATATATATATATATATATAAAATGAAGTGAACTACGACATTTATTTGAAACTAATCAAACAAACCTCCTAGCGTAGCTGGTTATACGAGTTCACGAAACATCGAAATGCCTCCATATACCTTGGATGGTGTATGTTAAAAACATTAAGTTGTTTATCACAATCAATGGAAATGATAGACAGTCTGTTTCGCCCTTATTTGGGGCTCATCAGTATCATCCATCCATATATATATATATATATATATATATATATATATATATATATATATATATATATATATATATATATATTCTTTCTAAATTGAGGGTATTACGACTAAAAAAGGGGGCGTCTCCAATAACCAGTCAATCTGTACTAAAGGCTCTATATTTCGTCTGACATTGCAGACATCATCAGGAGCTAACTATAAAAAATAAAAGTTGAAACATCAAGAAAACTGTACCCAGAATAGACTTACGATACTACGACTTTAACTGGTAACTCCAGAAAAAACAAAGTTTTCTCCACATTGTTTTGCTTGTAATACAATGACATGTTAACAAAGGTACACTTTATAATAAAAATTGGAAGAAAAAAGAATCCCCAAACATCTAAGATCTTACTTCAGCAGCCATCTTTACTATCGATCTATTATGCGCATTACGCAGCGAGTGACAATTAAATTTACAGAAAATACCACTCTTCTTCTTCTCGTCTTTTTGGACATATTTAAAACATCAATCGGTCAAAAAATAACACAGAAAAATTACAAAGAAAGTTATTTGCACATCTAAAGTAGAGACATTTAATTTTATAAATTGTAACTTGAGAAAAAACAGGAGAAATGGATGAAGTCAGCAAGACACAAATTACATCAATTTTCTCAAAGCAAAGGAGACATGAATCAAAATCCAACATTGAATTCCACCACATTATGACCATTCATAAAAATTACAGACATGATAAGGTATATAATATTAACAAAACTATATAAACAATTCCTTTCTCTATAAGAAAAATTATATAAAAACTATAAGAAAAATTTACAAGAGGAGAGGAGGTTAGCACTTCACAAAAGTGACTCTAGACTCAGACCGGAAAGATGTGCATTGGGACAACATGTAAGCAACACGGGTCATATAGTTGATTTTGAAAATCCAAAAATTTTAGAACATGAAAACAATCACTATAAAAGATTGTTCTTGGAAATGTGTCACATTAATAATAACATCACAATGAACACAAAGTCAGACACAAATAATCTGAGTTCAATTTATAGTTTCCTAATGACTTGTGATAAAAATAAAGAACAATAGAGTCTCGGATGTTTGGTGCTGATCTCCCCCTCAGTACCTTGTTTTGATTAATTAATTTTTTTCTTGTAAATTTTTCTTATGGTTTTTATATAATTTTTCTTATAGAGAAAGTAATTGTTTATATAGTTTTGTTAATATTATATACCTTATCATGTCTGTAATTTTTATGAATGGTCATAATGTGGTGGAATTCAATTTTGGATTTTGATTCATGTCTCCTTTGCTTTGAGAAAATTGATGTAATTTGTGTCTTGCTGACTTCATCCATTTCTCCTGTTTTTTCTCAAGTTACAATTTATAAAATTGAATGTCTCTACTTTAGATGTGCAAATAGCTTTCTTTGTAATTTTTCTGTATTATTTTTTGACCGATTGATGTTTTAAATATGTCCAAAAAGACGAGAAGAAGAAGAGTGGTATTTTCTGTAAATTTAATTGTCACTCGCTGCGTAATGCGCATAATAGATCGATAGTAAAGATGGCTGCTGAAGTAAGATCTTAGATGTTTGGGGATTCTTTTTTCTTCCAATTTTCATTATAAAGTGTACCTTTGTTAACATGTCATTGTATTACAAACAAAACAATGTGGAGAAAGCTTTGTTTTTTCTGGAGTTACCAGTTAAAGTCGTAGTATTGTAAGTCTATTCTGGGTACAGTTTTCTTGATGTTTCAATTTTTATTTTTTATAGTTAGCTCCTGATGATGTCTGCAATGTTAGACGAAATATAGAGCCTTTAGTACAGATTGACTGGTTATTGGAGACGCCCCCTTTTTTAGTCGTAATACCCTCAATTTAGAAAGAATATTGTTCTTAACGACTATTACTCGGTTACTTTCGAAATATATATATATATATATATATATATATATATATATATATATATATATATATATATATATATATATATATATATATATATATATATATATATATATATATATATATATATATATAGATTATATATATATTATATATATATATTATATATATATATATATATATATTATATATATATATATATATATATATATATATATATATATATATATATAATTATATATTTATATATATATATATATAGATATATATATATATATATATCTATATATATATATATATATAAATATATAATTATATATATATATATATATATATATGAAATTATCGAACAACTAATTGTTTCCCAATACAAATCGCTGTCGGACTGCTATCTGGATAACAATGTCTACTCTGCAACTGCGTATTTGAAGTCTAAAATATACTCACGAGAGTGCGCTCCGTAAATACTTTCAGCGATATTCGCTATATTCAAAATCAAATCATGACCATGGTCAACAAGTTGACCATGGTCAATTCAATATATTACATAAAGTGAACAAGAAAAACGCTATCCTAATACAAAATTCCACCGAAATCGTTAAAGCAGTTACCGACATTGCCGAGAGAGAGAGAGGACAAAGGCTCTTGTAAATATATAAGATATATGAATAAATTAAAATCAATTACATGTATTGATCGATATTTAAGTATTCCCATTTCGACTTATATTACATAGTCCAAATGAATTATAACAGATGGCGTTGTTGTGTGTTAACATACTAGGCCAGTCAGTTGAGATAATCAATTGACAATAATTTCAAAAGTTTTCAAACTTTACTGTAAGGTCGGGAAAGAGATAAAAACAAACTATGAAAACTATGATTTTTTGGAATTCTTTGGTCAGTTTATCAAAGAAAAACGTTAATTTTGGATTGAAAAAATCATTAAATTGGTTGCAAATTTGATGCGTGATATGGAATAATATATTTAATACTACTCCAAGTCTGCAGAACTTTTGAAATTTTTTTCACAAGCATAAAGCAAAATTCAATATTATTGCAATTTTAACAATGTTCCGGACTTCGGAAAAGGTTGCAAAATGAGATTTGTTTCTTTCTCTATGTAGCATTCACTTGACTTAAAATATTAAAAACTTTTGGAATTATTGTTAAATTTTCGTTTTTCAATGTCTTAACTGACTGGCCTATACTGAAACGTTCGGCATCAAAAAAGTCAATAGTAAGAAAGTAATTCAAAAAAGTAACGTGTTTTTCTCTTGAGCTCAAAATATTGTAATTATAATTCAACATGCAGCACTTGAGTCAACATTGAAAACCTCCCAAGCTAATGTTTCCCAAACCACCCATCAATATAAAGTTAGATGAATGAATCTATTTCCTATATTTTGCATTGATTGGGCCGATACTTGGTGTAAATTAATAAACATATTAAAACAATGGTTAAAAATAACAATTTACACATTTATTATAAGAAATAACGCATGACGCACGTTTCGGTGGAACTTCTCCTTCTTCAGATGCTAATGGCAAACTAACTATGATTCTCTGTTATATCGAAAACAAGAAATGACAAATTATGTAGAAGGGGTAAATACAAAGATAGTTACAAATAATTATTAGAAAAGGAAAAACCAATTCTGAACTGCTAGTCAGGTAGTTCGGTAATTTTGAAAAGATTAAGAAGGGGGCTCGAAGTATGATCGATTTGGCTATTCAATAGGCAACCGGAATGCTTGTATTTATTTATCTGTAATGATTCTAAAAAATTAAGTTTAATTCCCTTACTTTCAGTATTTAATATTTTAAAATCGAAATTGAATGTGTGATTTTCTTGGATTAAATAGTTTGCATAATGTGAATCCGACTTCTGATTAACAAAGCTACGTTTGTGTTCTGAAATTCTAGTTTGAAAACTTCTGAAATTTCTACCAATGTAAAACTTATCACAATCACCACAATTAATTTTATAAACTCCTGAGTTATTATCTTTATGAACTTTGGATTTATTATTTTTTATATGATTTCCTACATTATTACCGGTACGATAAGCAATGTTAATGTTGTGCTTATATAAGAGAGATTTAAGTTTTTTACTTGAATTTCCGATGAAAGTGAGGCTGTTGTATTTGATATTATTTTTAGTAAGGGGGTACACCTGGTTTTTAAAAACTTTTGGAATTATTGTTAAATTTTCGATTTTCAATGTCTAAACTAACTGGTCTATACTGAAACGTTCGGCATCAAAAAAGTCAATAGTAAAAAATTAATTCAAAAAAGTAACGTGTTTTTCTCTTGAGCTCAAAATATTGTAATTATAATTCAACATGCAGCACTTGGGTCAACATTGAAAACCTCCCAAGCTAATGTTTCCCAAACCTCCCATCAATATTAAGTTAGATGAATGAATCTATTTCCTATAATATTTCTGGGTAACAATCCATTTTTCAAAGTTTATGATATTTGGAAATTGAGATTCAAGAAGTTCATAGTTCGAATATTCGATCTACTTTCTAACAAAAGCGAGAATCAGTAAATAATATATCACTTTTGACCATTATTCATTTCAGGGAGTTCCCAAGGGACAAACTACAGGAACAAAACCGCAGGAGATTCGCCCTTCGCAACCCTTCATCATCTACCCTATACGTCTACATTCCCAAAAGATTATTGGGAGAAGTTTTCTGGAGACTTGCGTAATTTAGGGAAAATGTCTACGGCAGTTGGGATAATTTGAATGATGAGAGTGAATTGAGAAATTGGTTACTGGGAAAGTGGAAATGGCCATTTTACATTCTTGTTGCTGTTGGAGGTCTGTGAGACAGGGGAGCTTTGCCTGTGGAATTCATACGGCGGTGAGTCAAATATTTCATTGAGATATTTTCAGATTATTTATTAGCCCGAGGCGAATCTATAGGGGTTATAGTCTCACGACAAGAAGTGTGCACCTGGTCCGATTTTAAAAATTCCAACGGATATCGATGAAACACATTTTTTTTTTTTTTTTTTAACTCGAGGGACCTACAGTTTAACGCCGGTTCCGTACGGCCAATGGGCTTGTAAACGATGTACATTACCCAACAATTTATCTTTATAATTAGAACCACTAAATTCCGGACATACACAACACCCAAGAGCAAGGTGGGACTCGAACCCACATCCTCGGCTTACAAGCGGTACGCCTTACCGCTGGTCTTCCGAGGCCTCCGATGAAACACATATGATTTCATTAGGGAATTTTTCCCAACGAAGAATAAAAAAATATAGCGTTTTTACCCCATGGCGAAGCTAAATTCTCACTACAAAAAGTTGGCATCTGGTCCGATTTTAAAAATTCCAACGGATATCGATAAAATACATATGATTTCCTCAGAGAAGTTTTGTTCCCAATTTTTTCCCAACGAAGAATAAAAAATTATTGCGTTTTTTAGATAGGCATTACGATATGCGCATGCGCCAAGATCGATATGTAGGAAGTCCTACAAAACATGCGTCGAAGTGCTCTGTGTGCCACGGTAACCAAACGACGTTGATAGCTTCATCTGATTCTGCGTCTGTGTCTGCTTCCCATCTTATCAATTTGATTCATAATTTGCAGCAAAATGAACCGGGATAGGATATTTTTGCTAAATTCTCACGGATTTTATTCGTAATATCGAATTATTAATACATTTATTGCAATTTTCCTTCATTTCAGTCGTCAAATCGACTTTCATTTTTATTCAATTTATATAATACATTCAAAAAATATTGACGACATGCTCATGCGCCGAGGGGTTTTATCATTTCTAGTGCTACGCAGTAGGGTGTCCTTCATTTTTTATTTATCGTATGGCAACACATGTATCTTAATCTACTCAATTTTATCAAACAAAAGAATAACAATTTTAGATCTTAATGTCTAAGTTTTCGATCCAGGTGACAGCCGATGGAGTGGCCCCCAAGAAATATCTGGTCGAGCAGTGACTTTGCCGGTTTATAGTCATAGGCTAGGGGATGGATGGTTTGTCGTTCGTCACAATCGCAAGTGTTGCTTTGGGTTTTTCCCATTTGTATAAAGAATCTAAACATATGCCAGTTTCGGTACGGATGCGGTTTAGCCCTCTCGGTCACGAATTAAAACTATTGGAGCGAAAAATCTGAAATTTACTGTAATGCAACTTATGATTTTTAGAAAATTTCTGATGTTAAATTCAGATTTTGAAAATGCTCCGTTTGGGCACTATGACATGTCCCCAATTGAGGACATCATGAGCTGATGGAGGGGAAAAAAATTCAGAAATATTTTGAAAATGGTAAAATATGTTTCATTGTTTATTTTATTAAATATATTCATATTATTTTTGCGTCCATTTTCGAAGTTCTGAAGTGTATAAAATTTAACTTTTGCAGAATTAAAAAAAAAGAGCTGTTTTATTCACCCAGATGTTGCCTTTACCTCTAGTTCACAATGTCCTCAAACTAGTACGCCACACTTTCAAAAATCGCTGATAAGAATATGCACAAGAATCACCTACCGCAATGGCTTTGGAACAAGTCCACATTTATTTTGAACGTAAACAAACAGTTTTCAAACACATGGTCGAACGAATATAGCCAACAAAAAAATAAACATTAGAGCGCTACACTGCTGTCATAGCTACCCTACGGAAACCTATATTTCAAATGCATGAATATTTTTTTAATCAGCTTGTAGATGACAGCATATATATTCATTTGTAAGAATATGATGTCCACAATTGAGGACAATATGACAGAGAAGTAAGAGCAAGCGGTACTTCATAGGAAAAAATCCAAAGTAGGTTGTCCTCAACTGAGGACAAGGTGAGCGAGAGGGTTAGATAGCACCATGTTTTTCTAGGAAGTGAGGAATTAAATAATAAAAATCGGCTAAGTGCGAGTCGGGCTCACGCACGAAGGGTTCCGTACCATTGACTATGCCCCCCTTAAATATTTATTTTATTATTTATTATTGAAGTAAAATTACAACAGAGTATTTTGTGAATATTTCAAGTGCCTACCTGTTACCTTTTGAATTGAATTGGCATTTACTTGATGAAAGTTCATATTCATAACTTTATAAAGAAATAAAAAACTAACTTTTCAAAGGTTGGAATAAAAATCAATTGAGTGAACGCGTTTCGTCATAACATAGACTTCATCTCGTACTAAACTATAGTTTGTTTTTTTTTTTTTTTTTAATCGAGGTGAAAACTTCAAAAGCGATACCGGTTGCGAACCCGGCCTGTGTGGGATTCAATAGTTGATATATATATATATTTTTATATATATATTTATATATTTATATATTTATATATATATATATCTATATATATATATATATATATATATATATATATATATATATATATATATATATATATATATATATATATATATATATATATATATATATATATATATATATATATATATATATATATATATAATATATATATATATATATATATATATATATATATATATAAATATATATCAACATTGCCTACCCACTAAAAACACCTCTGTTCTTTCGGTTTCCGGGCATTAGCCTACTAAACCTCCAGTCTCACACTTAGATTAGGACTCTCGTGCTGCGGTCAGCACTAGAACCTGTTCCCTTCCTTGTGTCTATATTTCAAGACCCAAGTGTATGTCTCTCTGCGTCGCGTAGCATTAATTTTGAAATCAAGTAAACATACCTGACGACTGCCCGTGGCATTCTCTGTCGACTGGAAGTATGTTCACTTCATCCCAGGTTGGTTCGAACTTGAACAATGCTCATCACTCCGACCTCGAGATCCAACATCCATTTTCACACTCGTCGTCTGCAATGGCCATTACTCCGACATCGAGATCCAATATCCATCTTCACTCTCGTCGTCTGCAACGAGCATCATTCGTCTTCGAACCTGACGATCCCCTTCCATCCCACCGTGCCGTCCTCTGTTGGGCGCTGCTCCTTACTAGCGAACCGATGAAGAACGTGTCTGACGGACAATCTCTCAGCCCATCTAGGTCCTTCTTCACTCCTCGTCGTCTTCAGTTTCAGTCGCTTGCCGTCGAATTCACAGCTTTCCCAGGGCGATGCTGCTTTCTCGGTGGTCTGGTCTCGAATGAAAACTATGGTATTATAAAACAATTTATTTATACGAAAAATTGGACATAACAGAGGTGTTCTCAGAGAAACTAAATAACAATAAGCAATTCATTCAGAGTTATTAGTAGGTACATTGAACAGATTAAGGAGAGGAGAAGGGTTTACTTCAATCTGGTCGTTAACTAGGTTTCCGGAATTTTTATATTTATTGATGTATAGGGATTCCTAACAGTTGGTTTCATGGAGACTATTTTCTAATTGTAATATATTACAATTGTGATTAAAGGTATGGTTTTCTTGAATAAGATGGCACGCAAAATTAGAGTCAATTTTCTGCTTAATATAGCTACGTTGGTGTTCGTGTACCTACTCGAGTTTTGAAATTTCTATTTGTACGTCCTATATAGAATTTTTCACAATTGTTACAGTCGAGTCTATAAACACCAGAACGTTAATCTCTATGAATTTTTGATCTGCTGTTTTTCAAAAAATGTGGAGCCCCCCATAAATATTCATTTTATTTTAATTTTATTATTTATTATCGAATTAAATTCAGAAAACTCAAAAGAAAATACTAAAAATCATAAACAAGCATAATGTTCAGACGAAATTTAATCCTCTTACCCCGGTTCAACTGTTCCATTTAGATGCTATAACATTACAATATAATGAATTAACAGATAAATACAAGAAAACTGAAAGCAATACTAGGAATAAGAGTATAAAAGTGTTCAACATGTTAAGTGATAATCTTAAAGTATTAACTACTGATAAAGCCAACATAAAGAAGAAGTTAAAAAATTTCATCATGGAAAATTATTAGATGCAGAGCGTCTAGTGTTGGAATTCAATGGGAATTCATAGGGCGTTCACATTATATTTGATGTTTTATTTTAATTTCTTTTATATCTTGTTTTATTTTATATCTTATTTTGCATTATATTTAATTTTATTTTATTCATTGTTATGTTGGTGTAAAGTTTTTTTTTTATTTTTTGTATTATTTTTGAGTTGGCCAGCCTATGTACTTAGTTCACTTCTGTAGGAATATTACATGTAATGTTGTACAGGTGACTAGTTCACCTCAAACTTCTTGTGATATTTTTTTTTCTGGTTAATTAATTCTTAAATTCTTAAATTACAACTGAGTGTTTTGTGAATATTTCAAGTGCCTACCTGTTGTTATTATTGATATCGATCAAAAAGGGGCAAAAAAAATCGCGTTTGTTGTATGGGGCCCCCTTTAAATATTTATTTCATTTTATTTTTTTAGTATTTGTTGTTATATTGGCAACAGAAATATATAATTTGTGAATATTTAAACTGTCTATCTAACGCGGTTTTCCTATGGGACCCCCCTTGAGTATTTATTTTATTTCAATTTTATTAGGTATTTATTATTGAATTAAAAATACAACTGAGTATTTTGTGAATTTTTCAAGTGCCTACCTGTTGCCATTATTGATATCGAGCAAAAAAGGGCAAAAAAATCGCGTTTGTTGTATGGGGCCCCCTTTAAATATTTATTTCATTTTATTTTTAGTATTTGTTGTTATATTGGCAACAGAAATATATAATTTGTGAATATTTCAACTGTCTAGCTAACTCGGTTTTTCGTATGGGACCCCCCTTGAGTATTTATTTTATTTCAATTTTATTAGGTATTTATTATTGAATATAAAATACAACTGAGTATTTTGCGAATTTTTCAAGTGCCTACCTGTTGCCATTATTGATATCGAGCAAAAAAGGGCAAAAAAATCGCGTTTGTTGTATGGGGCCCCCTTTAAATATTTATTTCATTTTATTTTTAGTATTTGTTGTTATATTGGCAACAGAAATATATAATTTGTGAATATTTCAACTGTCTAGCTAACTCGGTTTTTCGTATGGGCCCCCCTTTGAGTATTTATTTTATTTCAATTTTATTAGGTATTTATTATTGAATTAAAAATACAACTGAGTATTTTGCGAATTTTTCAAGTGCCTACCTGTTGCCATTATTGATATCGAGCAAAAAAGGGCAAAGAAATCGCGTTTGTTGTATGGGAGCCGCCCTTAAATATTTATTTTATTTTATTTTTAGTATTTGAGGTAATAGCGGCAACAGAAGCACATAATTTGTGAAAATTACAACCGTCAAGCTATCGCGGTTCTTGCTATAGCCTGGTGACAGACAGCCGGACAGAGAGCGAAGACTTAGTAATAGTGTTCCTTTTCACCCTTTGGATACGGAACCCTAAAAATGAAAAACGTTCAAGTTTCATCGTCATATTGCTAGATGTTTCGGGTTGTCAGTATTTTTTTAAAAATATTAATTAAATCAAACACAAGGAGTAAGATGAAAATGTATGAGTTATATTAGATAATTTCACATATCTTTTCTCACTTCCACAATTTGTGTTGAAATATCAAGCGTTTTTGACGAATTTATATGTGAATTCAGTTGATGGGAGCTATTTGGAAATTTCAAATTATTTTATCAATTCCATGAATTGTAGGTATAAATTTTATTTTTGTAGGTATTTAATATTTGTGTATCTTTGAATAGGGGAATCGAAATTTTCAAATAAAAGAGAAAAATATTGATATACGACTTAAGTGGCCGAGCTCTGCTGCTCATGTATCTTTTATTAATAATTTAATGTGATGGTAATTAGTGTAGTTAAATAAACACCTATAAATTATATACTTTTATAGTTTCACTAACCAAACATCACCTCGCGTTATAACTTTCATTGAAACCAAAGAATAACTTAAAATCAATGTTCAATTACCGAAATTAAACAATGTTCAAAATTTCCATACAATATGACTGAAATGAATGACAAAACTACAGGTTAAAAACTAATTGAAAATAGAAATAAAGACACGTGCTAGAAAATTTATGAGCCAGTTTTATGGTAATGAGGTGAATATTATAACCCCGGCAACTCTGCTCAAATTAAAATTTGCATCTTACATCATCCCCGGCGGTCTCCTCACTCCTTAATTAGAGCAGGTCCCGGTAGAGTCATGAAAGGTAAATCTGAAACCTAGTGTTGAATAATTTCTGTGAAAAAACAACGGCAGGACAAGATGAATATATAGACTCAATGTTATTACTGTTGATATCTTCATACCTGAACAATTTATTTGGACAAAAAACTCTATTAAAATTTTTATATATAAATATATATATATATATATATATATATAATATATATATATATATATATATATATATTATAAAATACAAATGAGAAAAACACAACTCTCACAACTCCAATGGTTTTTAAATTTTTATTTGTTAATAGCTACCGGTTTCACGAAAGTTTCCTTCGCATCCTCAGGCTCAGAGGGCTGTAAAAGATATATTTAAAATGAAGAACGATGCAAAATTAAAATAAGCACTATATAATTTGACACACAAAGTTCGGCATGTCTTGAGATTGACCCCTGTGGTCCACTGTAAGTCATTGAGAAGTTGTATTTTTGCATAGTTCTTCATTTTAAATACCTATATCTTTCACAGCCCTCTGTGCCTGAAGATGGGAAAGAAGTTGCTATGGAAAGCTGGAAATATTTTTAAAAAATCTTCGTAAGATAAAAAGTTATAGGCAAAAGAAGAATTTCGAAATTTACGATTTTTCCTGTATAAGTCCAGAACTAAAGAAGGTGAGATTTTTTTCATTCATATAATTAACCTCTGAAGTACGCTACTTTTCCCCCATATAACCAACCCTCTATCTCTCACCGTTATCGAAATCCCCATGCATAGACTCGAATTTGAATAGCCCTGTATAAATATATATATATATATATATATATATATATATATATATATATATATATATATATACTATATATATATATATATATATATATATATATATATATATATATATATATTATATATATATATATATATATATATATATATACTATATATATATATATATATATATATATATATATATATATATATAGTATATAAATATAGATATATATATATAAATATATATATATATATACATATATACGAAAACACCCTGTGCGAGTGCGGCCAGGTACAGGACCCGAGTCACCTATTGGCCTGCCCTGGGCTTAACGAACCGTGTACCTGGCAGGACATCTACGATGCAGGTGGAAGGGCAGTAGCAGCTGCGGATTACTGGAAATATTGTGTTTGACCGGACACGGAAAGTAAGTAAGTATATATTTATATGTATATATATATATATATATATATATATATATATATATATATATATATATATAAATATATATATATATATATATATATATATATATTCGTCGTGAACCACGACGAACTGCATCGATCGATATCTCAGAAACTGAATGTAGGAAAAATTTGAAATTTGGGGAACTTGCTAGATGTCTTAGGGCCTATACAGTTGAAATATTTTCATCTATTGGGCACTTCCGGTTGCACCGGAAATAGACCCTAAATCGCTTATTTTAAATAAGATACCCTATATATTATTACATTTTCAAATTCGACCCAAGATTATAAGCAGATTTTACGCATTATAATCTATACCTAAGTCTGATCATTTTTGACATATTTAGGTTTTTATGTCAAAAACGACGATTGCAAGCCCTAATATAATTATCAATTGTTCCTATAAGGAACTCTTTTTTACTTACTTTGGGTCAGATTCCTTGTTGAAAAGGATCTACTTCAATAGATTTTGTATAATATTTGGATAACTGACCATACAGAGTGTTCAAAAATAAGATCTAAAATAAGATTGAGAAAACTGACAAAAATCATTTTTTTCAAATGAAAGCCCCCCATTTTTCTTATTTTGTAGTATTTAGCATTTAAAAACAAGGTAACTTTGTATAAGGTTATCTCTACCTAAAATTTGAATTTTTCGAAATATTGCAAATGTAATATTTTTAAATGGCGATTTTGCATTTAATCGTAAAAAAAAAATTAGATCAAGGATAGCCACGATCGTATTTGACATTTCAAATCATCGTAATGGCACTTTTTATATATATATATATATATATATATATATATATATATATATATATATATATATATAAATATATATATAAATATATATATATATATATATATATATATATATATATATATATATATATATATATATATATATATATATATATACACAGTTGAACGTCCTCTCGACGAACGAGAGACCAGCTACATCGTAAGAATGTGTTTCGTAATGTCGCAATTTTCAGTATATTTACCCTGTTGCCGAGACCAATAAATAACTCTCCAGCGTGCTGGAAAACGGAGCCCGCGAATTGAATTCCTGGACAACAAAACGAACACAAATATCCCCAAGAAATCTCCGCACTGAACCAGATCTCGCGCCGAGATCTAGATATGGAAACAAATAGACACTGTTTGAACAACTCGATGTAAAAACGTTTATTGTCGCCAGTGCAACCGCCTGTGATTTATAGAAATGTTTACGGTGGAAAATGCGTCGCGAAAACCCTAGGTTCGGGAAAATCTATTGCGGCTGGAAGTTGGGATAGGGCACGATCGTCGAATAAAATTCGGAGATTTGATTGCAGTATAGAAATTCATACTGTTTTGGTTGTTTTGAAATATATGAACTGATTTCGCAAATAATGGGGTGTATTTTACTACAAATTTTCAAATGCGCTGCTACTTCATGTAAATTGAGGATGCTCCATGCATTAATATGGTTATTAAATGAATCGTGGTATAATTTTGATCACCATTGAAGTAGAATGATGATGTACTCAATTTATTCATATTCTGATTAGTATTTTAACATTTTTAAATTCAAATGCGGTCGCATTCAACCCCAAAATATCTTTCATTCAATTTATAACACCTTATCTACTATTTTCTAAATTTGTTTGATGGCTGGTGCTTTTGTTCTTGATTTACAATAACGATTTGTCGGAAGTGGTTGGTGATCTAGCTTATAGGTTCTCTTTGTATGCGGACGAAACTAATATCATAGTTTCCGACGATGATGTTAATAATAGGGCTGAAGATGCTTTCGAGTCTATAAAATCTTGGTGTGGTGATAACAGTTTAAAGTTAAACGTTGCCAAAACTTACTTTATCTTATTCCATACCGATCGCTCTCGTCGTTCATTTCCATTGACAGTAAGGATTCTTGATAATGATATTAAAACTAGTGAATCTATTAAGTTTTTGGGTGTCGATGTTGATGTTACCTTGAAGTGGCGTCAACATATTGATTACTTGAATGTGAGACTGCTGTCTGTCTTGTATTCGATTAACGTTTTGAAGCATCAAGTAAGCTTAAATGTATCAAAAACAATTTACTCTGCGAATTTTGAATCATTGTTATCATACGGAATAATATTCTGGGGCAACAGCCCACATACTAATTCCCTATTTATTACTCAAGAAATGAAGTTGAGGTCGATGTTAAGACTACCTTCTCGGGAATCAAGTAGAGGTTTATTTTAAACGCATACTATTTTGACTGTACCTGGCTTGTTTGTTTTTAGATCATTGCTATTCATTTATGAATATAAAGAACTGTTTTCTGGCTTCATGAATCTGAATATCACACGACAAATGATTCCTTATCAACTGCCAAAGCTATCACTCACACTTACTCAAAAAAGAACAATCTACACTTGTATGAAATTATATAAAGATTTCTGGGCTATTGATGGTGTGAGTCTCTATGTAACAAGAGTTCGTAAGTTTATCTTGGAAGCAGAGCCTTATCATTTGAATGAATATTATAATTACTGTTTCATCGAGCACCAAACTGTGGTTTCGTCTGACATGTTTCAATTCTATCATTTGCATCTGATCTATCTGTGATAATCTTTGAAAAAAATGTTATTATTTTTTTACGTCCGTGTGAGAGGAAAAATCTTTTATATACTACCCTGAGAGTATCCCGCACGCATTCTCAGGGATGTGAGACTCCGGATGTTACTGGTTACTCACTAGAAAACCTCTCACACATTCCTTGGAGTAGTTCTTCATCCTGCCCTTACAGCGTCCCTTAACAAAAGAGATGAGCTGCAAGCTGCCTCTATAGTTCATGGGACCTGATGATTCGAAGTGACCCGAGCAACACTGCTTTCTACATTCTGCGCGTCAATATATCGGCCAGAGAACTGCATGCCGGAATAATTTTCAATTCTGTCACATAGTTAGCTCTCATTCCGCCTAGACAACCTATGATTAGTACGATCATCCTAATTTTATGCCCTGGGTATAGTGTCCTCTGCTCGAACATAAAATCTCTGTATTTTTCCCTTTTCTGTTCCTCTTTCATCACCACATTATTTTCGGCAGGGGATGAAAACTCGACAACAAACATTTCTCTGAGTTCTTTGTCCAGTAGGACTATATCTGGCTTTATTGCGTGGATCTGCCGAGAAAAGCATAGTTTCAGTATATGCGAGCTCTGTCGTTCTCAAACAACCGCTTCAATTTCTAGTGGAACATATGGTAGCACTGGTTCTTTGTCTATACCATAAACTTCTCTCAGATGGAAGTAGAGAATTCGGAGCGCCCCATTATATCTTTCTATATACCCTGATGGAGCATGGACTCTGCAAGCAGACAGGATGTGCATAGGAGTTTCCTGCTGACTGTGGCATTCTGTGCAAGTTGTTGGGGTGTCCACTTTCATTATGTTTTTTTTATACCATCTTGTATTTATCACTATTATATATATATATATATATATATATATATATATATATATATATATATATATATATATATATATATATGTAGGTATATACATATGTATGTATATAGACGAAGATATAATATAACTCCAACGTTCTAGATTTATAAACCAATTCCCCCATCAACATTAATCAATGTCAGAACTTAAACTCCAATTCAAGTGCACGACAAAATATAGTTCATTATACTCGCAGCTTTCTATTGGCGATAAAACTGTTGATGAAAAACCGTAAATTGAAGTGGCAAGTCCGTCAATATTCGTGAAATCGTATAAACAGTGTGTTCCAGAGGAGACAGGTTCCACATCGAAATGAATAGTTCCGTGAATGATGGCATCCAGGCTGTATTGATTAACAATAAAAGTGACCTTTGCCATTAATGTCCCTATCTGAAAGTTATTGATGTAGCGAATGAAACACGATCATCCGCCTATATGCCCTCGATTCGAGTTTTATTTTGGCACCACTAGAAGCCGTGATTCTATATCGAGAAGATTCATCTTTTAATTTTCAATGTACTTTCCACATGTATTACAAATGCAAGAAGAATTTTTTTTATAGATTTACGCACTACATGTAAGAAAATTATTAGGCCAGTCAGTTTGGATAATCAATTAACAATAATTCCAAAAGTTTTCAAACTTTAATGTAAGGTCGGGAAAGAGATAACAACAAACTATGAAATTTTGTAACCTTTTCCAAAGTCCAGAACATTGTTAAAATTGCAATAACATTGAATTTTGCCTTATGCTTGTGAAAAAAATTCAAAAAGTTCTGCAAACTTGGGGTACTATTAAATATATTATTTTATATAACGTATCAAATTTGCAACCAATTGAAGGGTACGGAACATTTTTTTAATTCATAATAAACGTTTTTTTTTGATAAACTGACCCAAAAAATTCCAAAAGTTCTGCAAACATGACAGATACTTCGGAAAAATATACCGAACTGTTGTATAAATTTGCAACCTTTTACTTTGACCGGAACATGTTTATTTATAATTTTTTTTAATTCGTGGTAATTTTTCCCAGAAAGTTGGTCTCGAAATAATTATAAAAGTTTTGGAACTTGGTTGCAAATTCAGAAAATATCTATTCTGATGCATTTGCGAATTTTCAACCTTGTATACGCGGTCCGGAACCTTAAACAATTTGCAAAAATATGATTTTTGGATTTTTAAATTTATGCAAATTCCATAATGTTCCGGACCGCGTACAAGGTTGCAAATTAGCAAATGCATCAAAATAGATGTTTTCTAAATTCGCAACCAAGTGTCAAAACTTTTGTAATTATTTCGAGATCATCACCACGAATTGAAAAAATTATAAATAAACATGTTCCGGTCAACTTAAAAGGTTGCAAATTTATACAACTGTTCGGTATATTTTTCCGAAGTATCTATTAAGTTTGCAGACCTTTCGGAATATTTTTTGGTCAGTTTATCGAAGAAAAACATTAATTTTGAATAAAAAAATTTTCCGTACCGTTAAATTCGTTGCAAATTTGATACGTGATATGAAATAATATATTTAATACTACTCCAAGTTTGCAGAACTTTTGGAATTTTTTTTCACAAGCATAAGGCAAAATTCAATATTATTGCAATTTCAACAATGTTCCGGACTTCGGAAAAGGTTGCAAATACTTTTGGAATTATTGTTAAATTTTCGATTTTCAATGTCTAAACTGACTGGCCTATATTGGTAAAGTGTCTACACAGGAGCAGGTCTATAAATACATCCTGATATTCCTTAACTCAAAGTTTTTAATGCCAGAATTACGCAAACGAGACTTCTGTCAGCTCTTGAAAAAACTAACAAGAGGGAAGTCAATGTATCCTAATGAAATTCCAGCCACTATTTCGAACCATTGCGCTCCTGACCTATCACCGCTGCTCTACCTGTTATTTCAGATGTCCTACGAGAGTAAAAGATTTCTAACTATATAAAATACCGCAAGAGTTTAGCCAAATGAAAGGAAAAATGCTTCTCTGAAAAGCCAAATATCACTGGTTTCATCCAAAATTAAGTATATCGAGCAGAATAAATTCATAAATGATATTCAATATGGCTTGCGACGTTGTCTTTCAACGGCTGACTTGCTTAACTATGTCACACATGTTGGGACAAGCATTAGTAGTTTTTTTCGAAAGCAATTATACAGCTTAATCAAAACCTTGTTCCATTAAAGGCAATTAAGCATTGCGGACGATGGAGAAATCTCAGACCTGAATAAAATTAACACCGGTATTCCCCAAGGGTCGGTTTTGTGTCAGACGATATTCTCATCAATATCAATGATCTTCTGAACCCTACCATTACTATATGGAACCCTCTATCAGAAGGATTACTAATTTGGTACGACTTGCATAAAACGCCTATTATTGAAATAATTTTGTTGCTATTATGTGATTAACGCTTTTCCCTAAAGAAAACGTAGGAAAATTACCCAATCTCACCTTAAATCTTAACAAAAATAACAGCATTTTCTATTAACAAGTTGAATTCCATTGCTATTTCTCCGAAGTGAAGAATTCAATTTCATATAATGTTCCCCTCATTTAGGATTTAATCCAAATTACAGCAAAAAAAAAGTATTTTCGTTAAATTTGCAGGAAAACATCTGCAACAAGAAGTTAAAATTTTTAAATTTGCTTGTCGACTGTGTTCAATTAGTTGAAAGGTTCATCAATATATTCTTCTGAGGCATCTTAAAAGTTCATGTATTATTGCCAAATATAAGAAAATATCGGAGGAATCTCCGAAATAATGTTCAGTACACTAATCATACTGATAGCAATTTCGTAGAGGATACTCTAGAATCTTTTCAAGGCAACCTGAAAATCAATATTATGAATAGGCCAATTCTTTTTTTGAATCGACTTAACCTTTACTAGATAAAAAGTCATATTAAGAAATGAGAATACGTTTATCAAAATTACATTTCCACTATTTTTTTTCTCAAGGGACCTACAGTTTAACGCCGGTTTCGAACGGTCAATGGGCTTGTAAACTATGTACATTACCTAACAATTTTAATTATATAAATAGAATCTCTAAATTCCGGACATATACAACACCCAAGAGCAAGGTGGGACTCGAACCCACAATCCTCGGTTTACAAACGGCATAGGCGGTACACCCTACCGCTGGTCTACCGAGGCCCCCATTTCCACTATACCTATTCACATAAAGTAGCAATTGTTCGGACAACACAGAGTCTTCTTGATCAGATTGAGTAAAAAACTAATTCTTAAAATATATTACAGTGCTTATATTTTAGCTGAAAAGGGTGTTATATTTATGATTCCCAGAACGGTATTAGAGGTATTTGAAGTGGTTAACTATTATGAGATTTCAAATACCAGGTTTAATAAAGGTGAATTACCAAGTGCAGTTTGCTCATTGAGTAAAATATCTGAATATTTATGAAATTTCCATATATTCTAAAAAATTTAATTTATGAGACTTATTTTCCGTATGTGTAACGATGTGAACATGATTGAAATCATGAGTTTGTTCTATTAAATTGTTTGAGTAACAATAAAGGGAAATTACATGAAAATAATAAAGCAGGAGTTTATATACTTGAGTGTGATTTGTGCCCTAAATTTTGTATAGATCAGACGGGTAGATCTTTTAATAATAGTATCGTGAAGATGAAAGAAGTTAAATTAATAATAAGAGCGAATCTCATTACTCAAACCATTCAATAGAAGAAACTCTTGATTTCAACTATAAGTTTAATGTTTTTCATACGGAAAATATGTCTCAAAAATTAAACTTATTAGAATCTATAGAAATTTCAAAACAAAAATCTTCAGATATTTCACTCAATGAGTAAACCGCACGCAGTAACTCTCTTAGGCCCGGTTTTTCAATGCTCGGTTAAAACTCACAGTTAGCTGACTATAGGTTAAGCTTAACCATCAGCTAAAGTTCCAACTAAGAACTATTGCGTTTCTCCTTCGAATGTTTGACTTTAGGCTAGCAAACCGTCAGCTAGCGATATATTTGTTAACGTTGGTAGTACAGATGTTTCAGGGAGCACTTCTGATTGGTCGTTTCCCTTTTGCTGTCGATTTCGGAAATATATGTTTTGTTATGTTATTGTTGATTATTTTATAATAAAATGGGTGAAACAAAAGCATTGAAGAAGAAAATAGTGGCAAACTTTAGTCCTTCTGATAGATCGTTGCTGTTAAAAATTGCAAATGGTTTCAAAGCAATAATTGAATAAAAAAAAACAGATTCTACTACTTGGAGGGAAAAATAGAGACTTGGAAAAAGATTTATGGAGTTTGAAATAATTTACCTATCTGTTATGGTCTCTATCTTTTGTTCAATTTGTTCTAATATATTCAAAACAGTTTCTTTTCTTAACCTAAATCTTGTGAAAAAATGCAATTCATCAAAATATTCAAATGGATTACTTCTTGCTCTGACCACGTATGGCCTTCTTTGCTGAAGTCCATTAATTTATTCTGCATCATCATCACTTGAAAAATCAAATGCTTCCATCTTTCGTAGAAAAAACAAAATAGAAAATGAGGTTACTGGTTACAAAGCAGTTGAACAAACTCGACTGTTCGGTCCGTTCGGGGTAGTTAACCTACGGAGCGCATGCGTCTGCAAGATAGCTTACAGTTAGCCATTTGACAAAGACTTTCAGGTGATAGTTACTCTACCCTATAGAATAGCAGTAGGTTAGCGCAAGATGAGAGGTGGAAAAACAGTTTACCTGAAGGTTATCGATTAGCCGAAAGCTAAATCACTTTAACCGAGCATTGAAAAACCGGGCCTAAATCAGGTATTTGAAGCCTCATAATAGTTATAACCACTCCAAATAAGTTAATATCTGTAAAACCGTTCTGGGAATTATAATCACAACCCCCTGCTGTTAATAATCATTGTAAGAACATTTCAATTAGTATATAAGCATTATAATATATTTTAAAAATTAGTTTTTAACTCAATCTGAAGAAGACACGGTGTTGTCGAAACAATTGTCATTTCAAGTGAATATAGTATAAATTATGTTTCAATAAATGTGTTCTTATTTATCCAATGCTTTTAGCCAGTTTTTACTTAAAAAACTTATTGGGGGAAAATAAATCTTGTTTACACGATAACGGTCGCAATTTTGAAGCAATACGGTTGAAAGTTTTCAAATAGGTAGTTTCGCATGATCTTGAATGGGATTGTTTTTGGTTCGAATTGGTTGAGGGTTTGACCCCCCTGGGGAGGAAATAAATCTTGTTTACACGACAGAAGGCGCAATTTTGTAGCAATAGGGTTGACAAATTGTATCTAGGTAGTTTTGTATGATATATTGAATGGGATTAGTTTTGGTTCGAATTGGTTGACCCCCTGGGGAAAGAAATAAATCTTGTTTACATGATAAAGGGCGTAATTTTGGAGCAATAGGATTGAAAGTTTGTGAGTAGGTAGTTTCGTATGATATATTGAATGGGATAGGTTTTAATGCGAATTGGTTGGGGGGTTGACCCCCCAGGGAAATATGTCTTGTTTACACGATAGAAGGTGCAATTTTGGTACCAGGGTTGAAACTTGGTATTGGTATTGGTAGGTGTGGATGGTGACCAATGCGCTGCGACCTTATTAGATCTATTGTGCATCATCTTCTTCTGCTTCTCGATGTGTTCTCGTTTTACAGCAGCCCCTCAAGCCTCAATACCTTCAGGAATTTGAGGATTTTAAGGGGGTCTATTCGTGGTATTTCTTCTACAGTCAGCTGGTATGATCCCAGTGTGTTCAGTCTTTCATGCTGCACAGCATAACACTCCATCAGTATATGGTGGGGTGATTCTGGACGTTCCTTGCAGAATCTGCAGGTGCTGTCCCCCTCTAAACCTAGCTTCCTTAGGTGTTCTTTGAGTCTGCAATGCCCCGTACGAAATCCTGTGGTTGTCTTTAGACTAGTTTTGCTGAGGTTAATCAGTGTCTTCGATCTTGCTCGGTTGAACTTTCCGAGAAGATCTTTGGCCTGCCTCAGTCCTGGAAGTCTTTGCCAGTATGTTGCTCTCATTGCTTCTTCAGCTTTATTGAGTTCTTCTTGAAAGTAAGATTTTCCAAGTCCGCAGAAAGGTTCTGGCCCGATTAGTGGCGTTGACGCACCCTTTCGTGCCAGGGCGTCTACTTGTTCATTACCTTTCACTCCGACGTGCCCCGGCACCCAGAGGAGGATCACTTTGTTGTTCCTGCCCAGATCGTTCAGTTTGTCTAGGCATTCACAAACCATCTTTGAGTTGATGTTATAAGAGCTCACCGCTTTGATGGCTGCTTGGCTATCGGAGAGGATCGCAATTTCTTTTTTCCGGTATTTCCTATCGAGGTTGAACTGAATGCACCTTTCTATGGCGTGAATTTCCGCTTGAAAAATACTGGGAAACTGGCCCATGGGTTCTGAGTATTTGGTACGAGACTCCTGCTCCAGTTCCTTCGGGAGTTTTAGACCCGTCCGTATACCATATTATGGTATTCTTCTCCAGTGCTCGAATGGATTCTATGCTCCATTCCTTCTTGGTATTTAGTTTCGAAAATAGTTTCTTGAAACTAAATTTCCTGGTAATTTCGTCAGTTGGGAGGTCAGCAAGGTGTGCACTTTCGGTAAGGGAAGGGTTGAAACTTTGTAGGTAGGTAGTTTCGTACGTTATCTTGGATGGTATTTATTTCTACATGAATTGGTTGGAAGGTTGACCCCCGGAGGAGGAAATAAATCTTGTTTACACGATAAAGGGCGCAATTTTATAAATAGGGTTGAAAATTTGTAAGTACATAGTTTCGTTTGATACCTTGGATGTGATTGGTTTTGGTACGAATTGGTTGGGAGGTTGATCCCCCGGTGAGGAAATAAATATTGTTCACATAACTGAGATTGAATTCTTGCACATCACTTGGTGAAACATCATAAAGAATAAAGTATAAACTTTAAAATAAAACACACTTGGCTTATGTTTCACTATATAAAAATATTTAGATACTGTATTTAGCAGTAACGAATAGTCGACATGTTTCAAGTTATGAACTCATTATCAGCCTTGATAATGGGGCGCATTTTTGTTTATTTGGAGGGCGCATTTTTTTTTATTCGGAAAAATAATCACAATTTATTGAATATATTTTTTAAACTGGATACGTTATGAAAACCTGCTCTTTTGATACAGCTCGCTGCGATAGAGTTTTTTTCTTTCTAGTTACCCATTACAAACTTATGGGCATTATTTCTGAATACTAATACATCACAAACTTCCTATAACAACTTTGTTTAAC
>JARQZK010000942.1:62500-67500 GCA_030704885.1 Cynegetis impunctata | reverse complement strand
TCTCCTACTCATTCATAAATTATTTGATGGTTCCACTTTTTGCTTTAAACCTAGTAGATTTCCTACTCATTTATGTATTATTCAGTGGTCTATTTCATGTCTGTGGGATCGCCACAAAGATATAAGGCAACGTGAGATCGTCACGTTCCTTCTTTTATTCAGGGAGAGTGGGATCGCCACCTCCTTCTTATTTATAAACTATTTAAAGGTCTTTTTCATATCTGTGGCAGCGCCACAAATATATAAGACAACGTGAGAGCGTGATAATTGTTATTCAGGCTCGCTACCAAGTGAACTGAAGTTTCTTTCCATTGTAATTTTGTTAGTTTTGGACTTACTACACAACACTTTGCTCAGACACTTTACTGTCATGACGAATATGAGTTTCATCTTCCATTTTAACTATATAATATTAATGTTTATTCATGATCTTTCATGGCCACAGGGTAGAACACGAGATAATCCTACTTCTGATGTTAAATACTGGGGTAAATGTTGAATACTGGGGTTGATACACACGAATAATAATAACTATTCAGACCAATTCCGCTTATTGCTCCATACGTTAACAACTTGTTCATACGTTAAAGCATACTCGATGACTCCCTGACTGTTCTTCCGTGCGCAGTAATTCCCTACTGCTGCATTGGTAACGCGCATGCCGGCTTTCTATCACTCGTCCGTCCTGACGTAATAAATGTAGGGGTGCGTAAATAGGATGTATAGGGATACCGTCAACATACATATACATATATATATATATATATATATATATATATATATATATATATATATATATATATATATATATATATATATATATATATATATATATATATATATATATATATATATATATATATATATATATATATATATATATATATATATATATATATATATATATATATATAAAGTGCAATCCGCATATAATGAACTCGAGCGGACAAAGAGATGTAGTTCATTATATCCGAGTGTTCATCTTATGAGAATCAAACAACACATGATGAGAGAACTACATTTAATTGCTAAATATGGTTTACAAAATATTATTTCTTAAAAAAATCAGTTATTTTACTTTGAACAGAGTGTTTTTCCATATAATTGTTCTGCAAAATAAGTTTAACTTTATTTAAATTTGAAAATATTTCACTTCTGTTTTCTTGCTGGAGGAAATAGCATATTTTTGAAAAGTTCAGAGACAAATACGACGCAACGTACCGAATAACATTCACAGAGCTGCAGGCCCCAAACGCTAACTCGAAAGGTCGAAAGAATACTGCATAATATTGCATCAGAACCAGTGTTGCCAACTCGAAATTTGTCTTGGAGGTAGATATGATTTCAGAAGTTGGTAGTTTCCTACCAATCCTACTTTGAAAAGTAGGTAGATCTACCACCCATTTTTTAAAAAGTTTTCTAATAATAATATGATACACATAATTAATGTTTCTATTGGGCAACAAATATTTCACCTCTTAGGTAATATGGAGTTATGTCCAGAGTAACCGACTTTGATAAAATTTTGGATTCTTGCTTATTTTGGGCTGAAAAGGCCGAATATAAACTCAGATTTTGTCGCTTCATCACCTTTTCATTCCAAAGAATTAAGATAACGAATAGGCCCTTGCACCGTTTTATTATAAACCGTCGTTTAACTAAACTTGGATTATGCGAGGTTTAAGACGGCTTGAACGCCGTTTATATAATGTCAAATAAAACTCGGTTTATCATTATAATAATATACGGTGCAAAAAAGCCTAATAACCTATTTTAATTCCACTAACCTAACCTCCGAGTCCAAGAAATTAGCAAATTCATGAAATAGACAAACTTTATATTGAAAAAGACGATTCTTATTAACGCGTGCGTGCAGCGCGCAATTCAAATTTCGAATAGGCATAAAAGGTATATAAAATGTCAGAGCATGAAGTACCTAATGTCATCTTTCTATTTATTTATTATATTTAATGAACCCGTTGAGGGATTAGGTAAATAGAAAGTTAGACGTGTCAACGGCTGCTTCCATATAAGCGGGCTATAGCGATAATTCTGCTCTACTTGTTTAATATTTTCCCGCGACTAATTTCTTTGTTGTTGTTTATTTACTCGGTCTGAGATCTCGCGGATGGCATTAATCGCCTCCGTGGCAAAGTTTGACCAAATCTCCCAAACCGGAGAGTTCAAACAATAAGCCATAAATGTGTGATTGTCTTCCGTAGCAGGGGATTTCGTTTGTTGTGCTATTTTCATCTCCAAGATTTCAATCCAATGCTTGGCTACGCCGTTCTGATGAGGACCAAAGAGTCCGAAACACATGTCAACGGCTGATTCCATATATGCGGGCTATACCGATAATTCTGCTCTACTTTTTCAATATTTTCCCGCGACTTATTTCTTTGTTGTTGTTTATTTACTCGGTCTGAGATCTCGTGGATGGCATTAATCGCCTGCGTGGCAAAGTTTGAACAAATCTCCCAAACCGGAGAGTTCAATTAATAAGCCAAAAATGTGTGATTGTCTTCCGTAGCAGGGGATTTCGTTTGTTGTACTATTTTCATCTCTAAGTTTTCAATTCAGTGCTTGGCTATGCCGTTCTGATGAGGACCAAAGAGTCCGAAACACGTGTTAACGGCTGCTTCCATATGAGCGGGCTATACCGATAATTCTGCTCTACTTGTTTTATATATATATATATATATATATATATATATATATATATATATATATATATATATATATATATATATATATATATATATATAATATATATATATATATATATATATATATATATATATATATATATATATATATATATATATATATATATATATATACTAGCTGATCCGGCAAACGTTGTTCTGCCATATAAGTTATTTTTATCTATTCATCTATCTGCCGATGTATATCTACCTTTTTAACTATATATCTATCTATCTAGATAGTTATCTATATTTCTATCTATCTATATAACTATCTATCTATCATTCTATCTTTCTATCTATCTATCTATCTATCTATCTATCTATCTATCCGTCTATCTGCATATCTATCTATCAATTTATCTGACCGGGCAAACGTTCTGCCATATAAATTATTTTAATCTATCTATATTCCTATCTATTCCTCTATCTGCCGATGTATATCTATATATCTATCTATCTATTTATCTATCTATCTGGATATCTATCTTTCTATCTATCTATCTAACTATCTATCTATCAATCTATCTGACCCGGCAAACGTTATTTAAATTATTAAAATGGCTATTGAAAAATATGGGTTGTTGATAAAAAGGTAAAAATTCAAATTTGTATGTATTTTTTTGGAGCAACATCATAAAAAAACTTAAATAAAAAAATTTGTTGAAAAAATTCATAAAAATGTTGATCATTAGGAGTATGAAAAATATATTACGACCTATTCTTAAACCGACTATTGTTATTTTTGATTGCCATCTTGCAGCCCTATTGCGGACCTGTGGATAAAATTTAAAAAATGAAAATCGCGATGCAAAAGAAGGGGTTGATCGTAGAAGGGTGAACAATTGAGAGTAATATGAATTTTTGTATTCTAAGTCATGACAAAATAAAAATAAAAATCTTGCAAAATATTTATAATTAACAAATAAAAAATAGTGGTTGATCCTAAAGGAGTGCAAATTTAGAATTGTATGTAATTTTGAATGTTGTATCATAAAAAAATATAACAAAAAATTTTGTCTGAAAAATAAAAATAAAAAATCAAGGAGTGGACCTCCCTAAATATTTAGGAGGATGAAAAATAGATTTTTAAAATTCTCAGACCTAGCCGATATGCACACAAAATTTCATGAGAATCGGTCGAGTCGTTTCGAAGGAGTTTAACAAATGAAAAATAGGGGTGGACCGTAGAGGGGTAAAAATTTAGGGTTGTATGTATTTTTGAATGTTGTTTCATTAAAAAACAGAGAGAATATAAAATTTTGTCTGAAAAATAATAAACATGTGTCGGAGGAGTATGGTAACAAACTTTGTTACATGAGAATTTTATATATTAGATATATTAATATATATATATATATATATATATATATATATATATATATATATATATATATATATATATATATATACCACTTCAGTTTGGTCCCTGAAAAATATTGAAAAATATTCGCTATATACCCATATAAATATTTCACTCTGTTATTTTTCTGTCATTTATAATTTTTGTATAAGAACGATATATTTATCAGTTTTTGATCATATTTTTCTAAGAATTGATACCCTCCAGTTTGGTTTCTGACGAATCTTCGATATTTCTCTCAGTTTTGTTCAAAATCAACAGGCTTAGTAGAGCCGTGAATATAGTATTGGGCTCCTAATTCAGGGCTACTGGGCCTACGAACGTTAAAATGAGAATGATGTATAGATATTATTTTTATATATTACTCTAGTTAATTGAACTAGGAGACCACAGTAGTTAACAGTAAGACAGTTCTAACTCACAATGGCGGCCATCGAGGTGGGGTACCTTTCCGTCTACGTCAAATCAAGATGGATGCTATGACGTCATAGGACCTGGGGGCCCTCTGTCATCTAAGATGGGGCTCCTTCTCCTCGATCCTGGCCTGGGGGCCTGACTTGGGGCCCCTGACTATCTCTCTCTCTCTCTCTCTCATGGGGGTCCTCTCACTCCTTTTCATCGATCCTAGCCCTAGCTGAAATATTAATAAATGAAAAAAGCTGTGTCGGTGTCTGGTATTCGAACCGCAGAATTACTACACCTGAGTCTAGTACTCAGACCGGTCGTCCATCAATCATTATAATTAGGATTAAGCGAGTGATATAACTAACTTGCGCCGAGGATTCCGTAACTTGAATCATAGATATCTTAGGTCTGTCATACGTTATTCGATTATATATATATATATATATATATATATATATATATATATATATATATATATAGAGATTGAAATTATATGATATATAGGTCCGCCGGGAACTGAAATTTTT